>CANUEX010039120.1:0-47638 GCA_948099535.1 Jatropha multifida
ATTTTATTTTACTCCGCAGTTAGGATGCTTAAATAAATATTGGTTTGTAATAGAATTATCATGTGATTATAAATAAATTGTGGAGTGTAAATGACTATTTGGGAGACTTTATGATAGGAACAGTTTGAACATATTATGACAAATAAATATTTGTATGTGAAAATATTTTTATATGGATATGGGCCCGAACTGCGAATAGTACTTAATACTAATGCTGGGTCAGAATTATTAACTCCGATAGTCTTATAAAAAAAAAAATGTCATAATATGAGCTTACTATTCCGATAGTCAAATGATAATAGGGATGGATTGTGATAGTTTAGGCTTACTACGGGCCTCGGGTGCTTTAAGCTTACTAGGTCCTAGTGCCGGTCCGGCCCACGGTTTTGGGTCGTGACACGTACTTACACAAAATGACCTATTGACCCCCTAAACTTATTTTTTTTATTTATACACTGCCAAAAAATGATATTTTTCCATGTCAGTACGCGTGTGTTGCACTCAAACAAATTGTCTCTAGTCAGACATGCATAAATTACAAAAGAACTAATTTAAGGGGCTAAAAGATCATTTTAAAAATTGAGGCAGCCAAAAGACTTTTCTACGCAAATACAAGAGTCAATTTATGTATTCAGTCAATAAAAAATATATATATGTACAATAGTCATTTTAAAAATGCTAACTTTCATATATATATATATAGTAGTCTTCTTCGAACCGTCTAATTTTTATAGAAAATAACTTACCAAAAATAACATAAACAAAAAATATGTATCTTATTATCACAACTTTGATCTTTCCATCAATGTGCAAGTATAAAAAAAATTATATTATCCTATCGGCCTAACCTACAGAAAAACACTGACCTTTTGCGACTTGTTATAATGTCATTTTAAATTGACCATCATCTCTCGAGCACTCTAAATTAAAAGATTTATATTATTATCATCCTAAATTCAAATTTTACTAGGATTTTGAATAAAAAATATTAAAATAGATTCCACAGAACCACTGTTGGATTAACTTAACCCAAAGTGTCAAAACAGGTAACCCAAAGTGTCAAAACAATGCCCGTTTTGACACCATACTCACCGTTTTCAACAAACACCATTTTGACACCATACTCACTATTTTCAATAACTAATTTTTTCCCCTAAAATTTTAATCCTAAAGCAACTCTCTTGCATCCATAATCATCGTCCAACTCGACAGCGTCAACGTCATATCTCCCTTAGGGTCCTCTCTCTTCACCATCTTCTTCGCTTTCTCGTTGTCCAAATTTGCATCCATAATTTGGCGGCTTTGATAGTTGTGTCAAAGGTTCTAAGTCGCAACCAAATGCCTTTCCGGTTTGAGTCTCAAATTTACATTGCATATTTGCACCATAGTCCTTATTAGACTCCTTTGTAATGCATTTTCTCTTCTACAGTAGAAACACCCAAGTCAGCTTGGATCAGTTGTTGTCTCAGTTCAACAAATTGGATGAGTATCTTGAACTATGACTTTTGATTTGCTTGTGACATTGGAACAACAGGTGATATTTGAGATTTTGATTTGAAATCATTGAAAATATTAAAATATTTCGAAGTTTTGATTCAAAATCATTGAAAACATTATTTAAAGATAGCATTGGGCCAGTTAACAAAAGAAAAGCAAGAAGGGGAAATGCAATTAGGGATTTGAGCTACTGCAAAGGAAGTAGAAGGAGAAGAAAGAAGAGGAGAGAAAAGAGAGAATGACACGGTGAATATGGTGTCAAAATGTGAGTCTTAACACTTTGAATTAAGTTAACCTAGTGGTGGTTACGTGTGACCACTTTAATAGTTTTTTATTTAAATTTCTAACAGAATTTAAATTTAGGATGATAATTATATAAATTTTTTAATTTAAAATACTAGAAAGATGAAAGTCAGTTTAAAGTGATATTATAAAAGTGGTAAAGTTCGAGATTTTTTTTTTTTAAGTTAATTCATCCTTGTCACACAATATGTCTCTGAAAATACAATCAATTTCTTAATTTTTTTAATATGCAATTATTTAATATGCTTTATTATTAACAATTTTCTATTTGACTATTCATTGAAAGTAACATCAAATATTAAAATGGAATATATTAGGAAAACATAGATAAAATACAATGTTAATTATTTTTTTAATCACTATAGAAATAGAAACAATTTTATTTTTTTGGAACATATAAACATAATTTTAAATTAATATTCTCACATTCTCTCATTAGAAAATGCAAATATACGAATTGAAATATCGTTTTTATTCAACTACTACATTTTCTCAAATCAAAAACTTGGAATTTTACATATTTAAAAATTATTACATGAAAGATATATATATATATATACACACACATACACTGTATGATCATTAAGTATAAATGTTTTTTTTTCTTTTTAAATAAAGTAGTTCAACGACAAAGACCAGAGCAAAGAAGCGTCGAAAGGAATAATACAATCAATATTACAGCTTTGATTTATTATTACTATCTCCGTTTTGTCCCTCAACGGTTTCATCAAATCCAATCTTATCCAACACCTCACGGCCCCAAACTGCCAGCCTATTCTTTGCATACACGTGTCCATCCCATTTCCTATTCACCAACTCCTCTCCCAACCTACCCGCTGCCTCGATGGTCGCCTTCGAGCTAACGTGTGCCGAGTGGATGATTCTTCTCTCCACCGCCATTTCTGCTGTCAACCTCGCTGCCGTCAACACCACCTCTCTCCTCGCATTCGCATCTCCGATTTTGGACTGCAGAATTGCATTGAACCAAGCGGGAACAACCAATCCAATATCAAGCTCACTCATGTAAAGGAAACCTCTGTCCTTTCTCATCAACATGTAATCATGTCCTAAAGCAAATATAAACCCTCCGGCAGACGCGTGTCCAGTGACGGCAGCGATCGTAGGCATGGGAAGAGAGATCAAGTTGGAGATTAGAGACCGGAGTTTTGATGACATGAGCTGGTAACGAGACTGAGTAATTGCTGTCGACGGAGCGGATCGGGCCCAGGCGAGATCGTAACCATTGCAGAAGAATTTGCCTTGGGCGGTGGTGATGAGAGCGGAGGAAGGGGAGGCTGGCTCCGCACGCAGCCGCTGGAGAGCTGATTGAATAGAGTCCAACAGTGTGGGGTTTAGTCTGTGCTCGCCTGGGCCTGTCAGGGTGAGGATATAGATGTTGCCTCGCTTTTCTAACGTGCACATCTCTTCTTCTCCTCCTTATAATTAAATAAGAAAATATATATATATATATATATATAACGTACTCTTCCTAGAGCAAATTCTGCAAGTTATATTGGCTGGAAATAAATGAACCAATGCATAAATATTTGAATGACCTATATTGCCCTGGGAAATTTTTCAGAAACGGTCAAAGAATATTTTGATCACATATTCCTCTGTTGTGCCATTGAAATTCAAAACCGACCTTGTCTTTCTGACCATTGAAACTTCAAATTCAATTTGAATTATTTTATATGAAGATTAGAAAATTTACAAGAAGAAGGAACTCTTTAATTAATTATTTACTGTATTCAATTCAATAATGAGTTTACTTTTACTTTTCTTTCTAAATCTCGTATATAAAATAAAGATCGAGGGACAGAAGAGAACCGTAGTGATTGTTTCAGCATTTTTATCTGTTTCTATTATTGGGACAGAAAATCAAGAAAGGAGATGTGCACGCTAGAGAAGAGAGGCAATATCTACATCCTCACTTTGATCGGCTCCGGCGAGCACCGGCTAACCCCAACCCTCATCGATTCTATCAGGTCAGCTCTTCATACACTCCGTACAGAGTCATCCACCTCCCCTTGCTCGGCTCTCATCACCACCGCCCACGGCAAATTCTTCTCCAATGGCCTTGAACTTGCCTACGCAAAATCTCAACTATCAAAACCACAATCGGGTCCGTCAAAACTAGAATTACTCGTATCAGAGTTAATCTCTCTTCCGATGCCGACAATAGCAGCTGTGAACGGCCACGCATCAGCCGCCGGGATGATATTAGCGTTGAGCCATGACTATGTGGTGATGCGGAAGGACAGAGGGTTTCTATACATGAGCGAGATGGATATTGGACTTGTAATACCAAACTGGTTCGTGAGACTATTGAAGTGCAAAATTGGAGATGCTAAAGTTAGGCAGGAGGTTATTATGATGGCTAAGAAATTAACGGGGGAGATGGCAGTGGAAAGAGGGATTGTGCACTCAGCGCACGATACCACGGACGCGACAGTTGATGCTGCGGTTAGATTGGGAGAGGAATTGGTGAAAAGAGGATGGAACGGTGACGTTTATGGGAAAAATAGGATGGTGCTTTTCAATGAAGTTCTGAATCATGAGAAGATCAAAAGCGTGTCAAAACTGTAAGCATAGAAGATCATACTACATTTGTATGATTACATGTCATCGTCGTAGCCAAGTGCAAACTGTATATCATATTTGCAAGCATAGATCTATAAAAGAAGCTTTTTATATAGGTAACTACCAACTTGGCAATGATATGCAAAGGAAGGTACAACCAAAATGTGTCTTTTTTTTTTTTTTTTAATTCCTTGTACTTTTATCTTCCTCTTTAGTAAGTTGTAAACGGTCCCCACTCACATTACAGACTCCACGGTAATCTCGTAAACCAAGAAATAAAATCGTTAGAGTTTTTCCTGAATTTCTATCTTGGTTGAGCTGGAGATTAGATATGTTACTCGATAAGCATACCAATTTAGTCTTGAGAAGGATCTTTAGAGCTGCTCTCGGTAAGTAGGCGTTTTTCTTCCTCCTCAATTCTCTGCAACCATTTTAATCCAAGATCACTTCCTGCTTTTGCTGCAATTTGGAACTGTTCTTTTGCCATTTCTACTTGGTTCCACACAGCACTTTCAGGAGCTTTTGCTTTCGCTTTCGCTTTTGCTTTTGCTTTTTTGGCAGAAGAAACCGTCTTCAAATTGAATTTCGTGAGTGATTCTGGGACTTGAGCACCTGAGACATACACCAGTGATAACCAAATCAGAAATAAGCACTTGGTAAAACCGTAGATGATCCTTTAGTTTTTTATCCCCCACCTGCTCCCCCCAACAAAAAGAAAATATTATATCATCTTTTCACTGCCTGCCAACAGCAAATTCAACTTTGTAATATAGGGGTTTTCTTTTCATTCTTGCAACAGGCCATTATTGGCCTTTTCAAGTAATGGCTCATAAACATCCGGAGCTTATAATCCCCTCAAAACACGCAAGCGTGCGCACACGCGCACACACGCACACACACACACGGTTCACTCAAAATAATGCCCATGGACAGTGGACCCCTTATCAATTACACAATCATGCCACCATCCCAACCATTGCCAGCCATGGACATTTGCACTCTTTGCTGTGTTCCCCTCTATGCATGAATTTCGCATAGAAGATACAACTATTCAACCAAAAACAGTGTTAACCCTATTGAAAATTATAATCACCATTAAAGAAGATGCATATTTGTTGAAACAAGGGATATGACATCAGGCAGCAGAGACGCAGTACAAATGCAGGTGGAAAACTTGGTATTTTTCTTAATTTTAGATGATCATTAAACTACGAATCTAAGTTCTCTCCAGCCTAGATAAAGTTCAGGGTTTGTTCATAGGAGGATGATTGCTTTCTTCACCATCATAAGCAGTCAGCCTTCACAAAGGAAAAATCAAATGCATAAAGCCTATTGGGAAGAAGGTTTTCCTAACATACAAGTCCATGATTTGGTGCATAGTTATACTCAGTAAGATGTCAATTTAATGAATAATCTTATGCTCATATCAGTAAAAGTACAAAAAACAATTAAAGAACTCTAACAGAACAGCTAACAAAGGTGGGATAGCTAACCTCTAAGAAGGAGAGATCCATATGCTATAGCTGCACCAGCATGCCCCTGCACAAAATGCTAATATGAAGAGAGTTCTGTATGAAGTTGATGCACTAAAAATGAATTTCAAACTATGCTGGAATATTGGGATTGCCATTTTGTTTCACAGAGATTGAAATTAACCATTTTTAATCACAGGCAGTCTGCAAAAATATCAGTCACGTGCAATAAAGTTAAGTTCTTTATGAGCAAGTGCACACTACAACTATCTGAAATTGACTTGGCTTTTGAATGCATTCAAAGGAAGTTACTAATTTGTAAGGCTCCTGTTTTAGAGTTCAGCTATTTTGAATTTGAACAATTGAGAATTTTAATCATTATCACATTTAGATGCTTGGAGTGCTCAGCTTAAGGACTAATACAAGTTCATTCAGAAAATGATTTATTTAGCATAAAGAATACTTTCGGTTACCTTCTCCGATGCCCTATGAAAACACCATAAAGCTGAGGCAACATCTTTCTTCAGACAATCTCCTGTCAAATATACAGCACCGAGAAGGTAAAGAGCACCTGGATGCAGCTAGAACATAGCAATAGCTTGAATGAGGCAATAAGACATTAAGCAAGCATCAATCTAAGTACAACGCTTTTCGAAACACACCTGGTCAACAGCCTTCTCCAAATAATAAAAAGCTTGTTGATCTGATTGGACATAATCATTCTACCAAAGAACAGGACAAGAAGATCACCAAGTAATGTTAAATGACATTTGGAACTAACAGAACCACCATATAATAATAGGCCATCTACATTACATCACATCTATACTATTTACAGGCATGAAGTATCTAAGACATTGAGCTTTGCAACTCATTAGCATGAATTTAAAATATATCCTAACAATAGGAAACCAGATAAAGGAGAAAAAGACAATTATTTTTTAGATCAGGAATTATTTCCCGAACAATACCTTACTGCAATTGCATGATGTTGGGTTCACTTTGGCAGCACATGCAACTAAGTTCAAAAACCAAGTTCAAAAGTAGTTAACAAGTACCGCAACATTTGTTGATGGTATGTAATTCCTGCCATTGCATAACATTTTGCAAGCGCATGTTCTGTTTACTAGAAGGTTGTTGTCTACGGCATTCACGTAATGCAAACATCACTCACAAAGTAATTTTTTTATTTTTAATCTTTATCTTATGGTTTTATTGCCAAAGGAATGGTAAAAAAGTATTATCACAGTTTCACAGACAAATCACTTGACAGACAGTAATTTAGCCAACCTCAACTCTCAGACGGCAGCCTAATTCATACTGTGCATCTGGATCACCCATATCTGCTGCTTCCACCAACAAAGCAGCTCCTCTAAGTCATGGCAAGGAGAGATAAAACAACATCAATACAACAGATAATAGAAACATAACTAAGAAGTCAAAAAGTGAATTGTATGAAATGAATACATCAGATAAAACTAAACAAATTTTAAGAAATATAAGACTATAGTGTTACTTGATATTCGTAATTGTCAAAATTGACTATCAAAATGGATTGCAGAAATAATAAGTATCTAGTCCAGTATGGTACATTGACTTTTTGAAATTGAAAGGCATCCATATCCATAATTCTCAACCGACAGCTATATATAATGCCTGTTTAAAGCACCAATGGCAGACAGGGTATCCAATCTGGAACTCAACTACCCCGAGTTCCTAAAATCTTATTGGGATAGAGCAAACAGCCAATTATCTAATTGCTTGTCAAATCTCAGAACATTTGGAGAAATTAGTGAGTGACCATGCTACATCTCATACCATAATCACAATAACATGAGGATAAAAAGAGAAGTAGAAATTTATCTTACACAGCTTTACATGCCCCAGGAACATGATATTTCAAATGCAATTTGGACAACCAATACCTAGCATGGGTATTCGAGTTGTCAGCCTCCAAAGCCAATTCAAAATTCTCTTTTGCAGTCTAATATCAAACAAACACAACGAGTAAACATTAAATGTTATCAAAAGCAAAGATACTAACATTAATGAGTTTAAGATTCTTCTCCACTTTCAATACAAAAATACATTTACATACCAAAAGAAGTAGATATGAACCTGAACTAGAGCACATGTTTCACATAAAATGAAATCCAATAATAAGAAAAATAAATAAATGCTATCAAGCAAACCAAAAAAAAAAAATCAAATTTGAATCTAGTCTTATATAATACTAGGGCAGTTGCTTAGCGTGGATTTTCATAAACCTGCTATGCAAAAATGGGATATGCGTTTGAAATGGATGCCCCAGTTATTATAAATACCAGACAGTCTCACAACTAGAAAACATAATCAATACCGCTCTTATTCGAAAACTGATAATGTCAAGCAGGTATTTCCAGTTTCAAGCACCTCAATTAATTACATCATTAAAGCTCACGTGAACTTCAACCTCCTAAAATGATATGAATAACAAAACCCGGAAACATAACTAAAAAAATTTCCATTCAGGTTTCATTCTAACCCTATATTGAAGTGAACCTCGTAAATTCCAATTAAGCTACCGTCATTACCCTAAGAAGAGGAATGAGACGTTGATCATTGAGTTCGCAGTAATCGACGACTCTATCAACTTCTTGCAAAGCGCTCCATCCCTTCGCTATGAGCTCCATCGCCTCCTTATTTCTACTATGGAGCTCTCTCTGCAAATAATAACAGAGAAATTAAAAAATTTAAATTAAGAATTAAACGAATGGAAGTTTGGGAAACTGCAATAACTTACATGAGGATTATAGAAGAAGTGAAGACAATTAGAAATTGGAGTTTGATTTTTCATGAATTGTCTCAGCATCATCTTTGTTCAGTCAATAGAAAGAGTATCAGTTGCAGAGAAGCAAAGAAAGGTTGCTCCTTCCTCTCGTAAATTGTCCGGTATTTTTATGAGTTTTTTTTTATTATTATTTTTAACATTTTATATTTTTCGGGAGAATAAATGACCTTGCTAAATTTATTGCTAGTATATATATAAATCCTTTGCCGTGTCAGTTATAAATTTCATCTTTAGAAGATTTTATTTATTTGTTATTTAATTATAATATGGAAAATCAATCTTTTAATTAATTGCCTCTTATAGAATCATCTTTCAAAACAAAGTTTATGATCCACATGCGAAATTGTTTGATTTTGTCCTATTAAGAAAAATTATTCAAGAAGATATACTATGCATGATTTTAAAATAATAAACATCTAAGGAGCTTACGGTTCAAAAATCTTGCTTTAAGAGCATAAAACTTCAGACCACCAGATCAAACCAATGGTTTCTACATGACTACTCCATTAAAGAAAATTAACCAAATCTTGAAGCAAAATTAATAATACAACAAGAAGAACAAGAACTTCAATATTTACAACTATTAATTGTCACAGGATTCCATTAAGAACACTCTGGATGGATGATTCTGCGACCGTGGTGCAAAAGATGAAGCCAATAATTCAAGGCACCATGTAGCACAGAAGAACAAGACCAGCAATACGTCAAAGATCATACTAATGGCTTTGATCCAACATCAGCAAATGAGATTCTTCTTGCTGTGCAGATATGTTGGAAATCAAATGTAATTTTGGGACCACAAAACTGTTCCTCGCCAGCATGGTGAAAATGCAGATCAAGTTACCAGCCCATCAGTGTCTTTCTAACTCTGTCCACTATTTGATTTCTGGATTTAGCACTGGCAATTGGAACTTCACAATTTTCATCTAAAAGGAATCTGTAGACTTCCCATTGTCGATCCTCAGTTGAGTGTCTTCCAATTTTAGCCTACATATCAACAACAATGAGAATGAGCTTATTTATGAAGGTTGCCAATGGTATATGGAAAAAAATGTGAAAATAGAATTGATATTCTTACCGAGAAAATGCAGATTCCTAATGTTTTTAGAGCCAAAGTAACATCATAGAAAACACGAGGTCTTCCCTTCCCACATAATTCGACAGGGTTAGCAACCAAGAGTTCAGTATCTGGGCCTTGGTTGACAACAATTACTCGAAATGGATGGAGCATCTCTGCTTTTAAACGAGAGCACAATGTAAGCTGAAGCTTAGGATCTATTATCTTCTTCCCATCAGATTGCTGAATAAATAGATCTACATTACGGTGCCCTTTCACACTTGAAGAGAATCTACCATAAGCTATCTATATGAGAAAAACAACAAGAACAACCATGTATTGGTAAAATAATAATTGAAATTATTGACAGGCCATTAGACAGGGGCCTAAGAAAGGATATACAGAAGTGGTCCCCTTGCTAGAAACATGTAGATAAATTTATAAGGGTAAAGAGAAAAATCTGCGCAACATGCCTTTAGGCAAATGAAAATTACTAAACGCCGACTAGAAAGAGACCTTAAAGAGTGGGACAAAAAATGGGTAATGGATAAACTAATTCAACTCTCAATGGATGCAAGCATTTCATTAGAGGTCAGAGAGTGAGTGACACTCAATACATATAAATCCACTTCAAGATGCTGTATGATAAACATCAAGAATGTAATTTGTTATGAAAAATCATGTGCGAGGTACCTGGATATCGCAGTCCTTTGACGTTCTCAATATGTCATAAAATAGGCCTTTCTGATCAATGCATTGTATTTGTAGCAATGTATGAGCTGGGCTCAAATGATTATCTACTGTAACATTGGCCTTCTTCGATGATGATGTATCCATTAAAATTGCTTGGGTACAGGAGCTAAACAATTCCTCTGCAATTTTCAATGGGAGGGAAGAGAAATTCTGGAGACTTGCATATTCAGGCCCTGCCAGTTGAAGTTCACAACTGATACAATACTCTTTGAAAACAGCAAACAGATGTCTACAAGTGTCAACTCGCCTTTTTTCAGTGAGTAAAAGTTCCCTGATATGATATAAACCAATGTCAGATGCTGACAACAAAGGTGACCGATAATTCTGATCCCAGTATGAGATACGAGAAACATTGTCAGGAAATTTACATCTTCAGAAAATCAAGATGCCTCAAGACTCAGTTTGGAAGCCCAAGGAATAGAAGGTGCGGAATAAATTTTACATTCAAATCAGGTTTGACTAGGAAAATAAGATTTTAAAAATAGAAAAACAAAGAGGATATTGAGTGAAAAATCCCTTCTGAATAAATATTATAACTAGAAGATATCTGCTAGAAGTTTAGACAAAAGAGAGCCAGCCAACAACCAACAGAAAGTTTCCTCATGCCCAATAATTTAACAAACAAGAAAAGAAAAAGGAAACTCGGCCATTTCATTCGGAAAAGCATTTTCCATTGAACATGATGATTATCAGTGCAAATAAGCACCTGAAATCTGTTGATTTCTACTTCCAAATTTTGTCAACGCCTCTCCATGCGTGCAATCAGAAAATTGCAAAAAAGCTATGTACCAAAAAATTGCAACGCTACATGAAGTACAAACGTGGGGAACCCCTCAGGCATTCTTTGGTTTCAAGATATAAGTACTGAAAAAAAAAGAGCACCTATAGATCTTTCTGTACACCTATATTCAATAGCAGTATTGTGTGTTTTAAACCTTTTTCCCCTTTCACAGGTGTCCCATCTGGTAACTAAAAGATTGGTAAAACATGCTCATTTCTGATGTTGTTTCTCAGGCTATGCATTTTATCCCATTTATGAGCATATAGAGAAAGATATTGGGGTAAAACGTGATCATCTTTATTGGTGAAACAACAAAAACGATACTACTGAGTTAATTTGTTGAACAATATAATACATAAATTTTCATTGAATAGACTAAAATATCTCGAGGTTTACCTACCTTATGCAGCCTGTTTGTTTTTTTTCAGGGTCAAAATTACTCACGGGAAATATCTCGAGGAACAATAAAAGAAAAATTGTAATCAGACCAGAACTGAAAATAAGAAGAATTCCGAATAGATCTCAATACAAAAGACAGTACTGGAACAACAAAAAAAAACACCACCTAACATTCTATAAACAGATAGCAAGAATCATTAGAATTTACAACCGAAAAAAAAAAAAAAAAACTCAGCAATAGTAATGCAATTAGTAGTCAGTACTCATATAAAAATTAAACTCAAGTAAATTCTTAGGAATAGAATACAAAACTTACATGCTATCTGTGATGAAGAACAGGTCTACAACCTTCCCATCAGGTGTTGTCATCACTTTTACTCTCTGAATTGTAAATTGAAGCTCAGTAAGTACTTTAGTAACATCTACATGGAGCCACAAAAAAAAAATCAACACCATTCCTTAAAAATTAATTAGAGAGCAGATAAACAACAAGGTAGTGTTAGTTACCGTGTAGTAATCCTTTCCGGTCAACAAAACAAAATTTCAACAAATAGAGGGGAGGCAACGAAGGACCATTAGATTTCTGATCAAAATAGAATGGAATCAAACAGGGAGGGGACGCAAAAGAGAGCCGGTTTTTCAAGCTATCCCAATCGAGCTTATGTGATGAAGAGGTCGAGTCTGGAACCACCCAAAATACTATGTAACACCATCTTCCATCTGTTGAAAAATCTGCCATACAATAACCGATTTCAACTCAACTATCTACTAATTGACATTCAACAGAACAGGAAAAAAAAAAGTTTTCCAATACAAGATACAAATTTATTTTCCATTTCTTTATCGATAACTTAAAAAAACAAAAAGGAACATCATGAATCTTGAAAATAGATAATACCCGGAAAGAACATAGATTCATAACAATTAACAATACCATATATCTAAAAAATGCAGTGTAAAGATACAACCTTTTTCCGGTATATATATGTGTGTGTGCGTGTGTATGGAGAATGGATATAATACCAGCCCGAGTGATGGAAAGGCCAAACTCGAGAATTATACGGCAGAGATCGCAGCCGAGGCCGGCCTTGTCGGGGCAATTGACGGTGACGACAGAGGGGTCGGCGGAGGTTTTAGCGTGTTGGATTAAAACGACATCGTCACTGGTCGGAATACCCATTGGTTGGGTGACAGCGTAGAGAGAAAAGGAACAAAAGTACGGAATTGTCCCTGATAAAAGCGTAGGGCGCACCAGTCGCGTATGGGTATTGATGGAAAGTAAAAGAGTGGAGGTGGAAAAGGGGGAGATGGCGGAGGTGAGGGTGAGGTTGGTGTGGGTGTTTTACATGCTAAGAGCGGTGAGATTAGCCACTCTGCATAATGAAAATTTGAGGCCGCTCCCGTTCCTGTCGGCTGGAAGAAAGGGGCCCACATTGTGTTTCAGTCTGAGTCAGCGTCGAGTTGATGTGGGGGCACGTGATTTTGGTACGTAGTGGAACTGGAAATGGCTTTACTGTGATTGCGGATTTGTCTGTTGGGGTTTCAAGTCTAGTCAACAAAGTATAGGGTATAGACCTATGGGCTATAACCTACGGGGCATAAAGTCTAATATAAAAGTTTTTTTTTTTGTACGGAGTATAAGCTAAAAATTTACAAACACTTTCTCGCTAAAATTATACTATTTGATCTTTTCATTGTAATTCCATTAGGCTGTAAAGTTCAACAGTGAATTTTTCCGTTATGTGATTATGAAATGTCAAAAATAACCCTAAAAACAATTACTATAATCCTTCTAATTTTTTGATGAAATGCTACAGTATAAACCTCAATTTTAATAACTTTGCATGATTTAGTCTCTATATGACAAATATTCTTAAGAGTGTTTGTGATATTTCATAATTACTTAATAGAGAAACTAATTATTCGACCTTATTAAATCATAATGTAAGGACTAAATAGTGTCATTTTGAAAATCAAAATTTTTCCTACTATCTTTATAACAATATAGGAACTATATAATAATTATCCTAAATTATTATTATTATGTTTTAATTTTTACTTAGATCATTTTCGATAGCAACGTTTCAAATAGTGTTTAGTATTTTAATAAAGTTAAAATGCTATCTTAATTAATTATAACTTTCGGTAATATAATATTATATCCATCGCTTGCTTTTATGTTATTTTTGGTTTTTTCATATGTTTTTTTATTATTTTATATTAAATAGTTAATCAAAGAGTTATTTTATATTCAACACTTATATTCTAAACGGCTAACATCCAGCCACTGCATTTACAGTAGACAGCTATTAAAACAGTTGAACAATTAAAATTACCAAAAATACCCTTAATTTTATTGCGGGAACATTCGAAAAGATAAAAAATCAGCATTATACTGCCAGTAAAATACATTATTTAAATAAAATACGTTTAATTCTTGAATAAAATATGCTAATTTTTGAGATGAAACATCCCGGCATTGAGTTGAAACAAATTTGGTTTTTTAACATTAATCGAAGTAGGCTGAAAAAACCATAGCAAAAGGCAAGTTTTGTTCAAAATAACATCGATCCACAAGTATCATTGTCTCTTTACACTGCTAATCTCATGTATTAGACGATGTGACTCACCTTTCTTTCTTTTCTTCATTTCTTTATTTTATTTATTATTTTTTTATGCCTTTTTTTTTCTTCCCTATTAAATTTTTTCTTGCATTGAAACCGGTTTATCATTCGTGCATTAGAAATTCATTTTTAAAATATACCTCTACAAATTCAGTCGGATCATCATCAATAATTTCTATTTATTAAGATACAATTGTCGTAATCTGTAGTTACATCAAAGATTCTGTAATACAGATAATCAGAGAAAATGTACGGCTGAATTGAATAGTTCTATTGGCCTGCATTGATGGCAATAGGAGCACTAAGTAATCTATTTGGTAAGTCTCAAGAATGTAGCAAATGAGACTTGAGAGTTTGAGACCATAGTTATTATACCCTGCTCAAAGGTCAACTTACAAAATCCGTGAAACGACTTTAAAATTGGATTGATTTTACTTTTGATCTGTTGTGTAGCTCGCGGACTGCCCATAAAAACCTTAACAAATTAAAGAAAAAAAATTTACAAAATCTCAACTATTAAGTCATTAGGCCACATTAGTGATCTTATTATGATAAGACAACTAATCATTTTCGTACTACACAATCAATTCAATCTGTCTTTTAAAATCAATCATTCTTCTCAAATAATCCATTAATCAATTATATAATTAATTATTTTTTAAATTAATGAAAATTTTGTTTTTTGAAATTTTCTAAGAATTTAAAATGTTACCGCGGACCGGGACCGCGGGTTCAGGCCCGTGTCCATAGCTTAAAACGTTACAGAGATTCTTCAAATTGGGCTTTCCAGTTTGGGCCGCAACATAACGATTATCTTAATTATGTTTTCTCGCTTCTACATCGATAAGCCTCTGCCTCTGCGTTTTGAAGAGCAGCCATAAGCTGGTGGTAGCAGAGTGTTGAAAGAGAAAAAAATGGCAGCGAGAATAAACCAGTCGCTCTTAAACCCTTTATATTCCATTACCAGAAGGTCAAGAACAAATACCCATGGCCAGACTCGTATTTGTTTCCCTCCAAATCTCTTCCTTTCTTCTTCTAAATCAAGAAAGGCTGCGTTTTGCACTTGTAGTGTTAGCAATGGCAATCGTAAAAACGACGAATCAGTGGCAGCTGAAACATTTGTCCTCACAACTCCGCTTTATTACGTGAATGCCCCTCCTCATATGGGTAGTGCCTACACCACCATCGCTGCTGATGCCATAGCTCGTTTTCAGGTTAGCTTGTTTTTGTTACACAATTTTGAGCTCGTTTTTTTTTTAAGAAAAAAACAAAGCGACACAAATTTTCTGCTTAATTGGTTGGTAAGTGTGATTTAATATACACGTTATCGTTTTGGTTAGAGTATTCTTGATCAAGAAGTGTGAACCAGATTTTTTTGGGTTCAAAGATTAGCTCTTTGGAGACTTGATTTATCTGCATAATTATCTTGTTTTAGTCACTAGAATTTGGATATTTAATATTTCTTGGCGGGTTTTGTTTGTAAAGTTTTGTGTTCTGATGGAGTGCAGAAATTGTTGAGTAGTTTTTGCTCGTTGTTTTGTTGTGAACAAGGGGCTGTTATTTATTTATTTTTATGTTTATATCAATTGCCAGAGACTTTTAGGGAAGAAAGTTATATTTGTTACTGGCACTGATGAGCATGGAGAGAAGATTGCTACTGCTGCAGCGGCCTGTGGCGCTAGCCCAAGTGAGCACTGTGATGTCATATCTCAAGCTTACAAGACACTTTGGAAAGATGTGAACTTTTTATTTCTCTACTTGACTATTTATCCTTTCAGCTTACTAGTTCGATAGTTATGAATGTTCTGATGGATTTTCTTATTTTGTGTTTTCTGGAGGGTAGTTAGAAATTGCGTATGACAAATTTATTCGGACAACTGATCCCAAGCATGAAGCAATTGTCAAGGAATTTTATTCTAGAGTTCTTGCCAATGGGGATATTTATCGCGCTGACTATGAGGGACTATACTGTGTCAACTGTGAGGAGTATAAGGTGTCGCCTTACTTTTCCATCTAGTTCATGCAATAATCCTCAAGGCATTTTGCTGATCGGAAACAGTTTCCAGAGTTTCATTCGTTGCATTCTTTTCAAATTTAAGAAAAAAATAAGGCATTGTTGACATAATGGGATGACACTTCTTTATGTTATATATAATACACGTGCTAGTCTAATTTTTCTTTTATCTTTTTAAATGTAAATTTTGTTTGCCAAGATTAACATTGGCATTTGTTTGTGAAGTAACGACATTAGCTTTGTATATTCTATAGGATGAGAAAGATCTGCTTGATAACAAGTGTTGTCCCATGCACCTAAAGCCATGCATTCAGCGGAAAGAGGATAATTATTTCTTTGCCTTGTCAAAGTACCAAAAGCTATTAGAAGAGACATTGACAGAGTGTCCAAATTTTGTGCAGCCTTCATTCCGTTTGAATGAGGTTAGGAAATGACGATTCTCCTTTCTTCTGATCAGCAAAATCTTATCTTTCTCATGCATCGAATGTTATTCTGTAAACATTATTGTAGAATCTGTTTGTTTGTTCTGTCAAACATAATCATGTTCTGATTAGGGTTATGACTGCTAGTTTAGTATGTGTTAGGTTGTATTAAGTGCGTATTTGATAAATTCTGCATTTTATTGAAATTGGAATGGAGGGCAATGAAACAACGAGGCTTGAGTCAAAGTTCTGTCATGCTAATTTTGGATTTTGTGCTATGGCTATGTGAAGCTGGTTGGAATTTCAAAGGAGCGTCTTAGTTCCATATAATCAAGAGCTTATTTTTCAAGATTAACTCGGTTATTGTGTCTTGTATGTGGCAAGGGACACATTTGTTCTGTCCTTTTAACTGTGCTCTGAATTGTGATTATAGGAATTCTAAACTGGCCTATTCTTTTGTGCATCAAATGGCGATTTTAAATTTAATTGGTCATTAATTTTAGGGAATGAGAATGTAGGATTGAAAATTATCAATCTGTTGGTTGTATAAACTTACCAGTGACTGGCATTAAAGAAGTTGCATTTTGTGCTTAGTATATTGCATTGGAACACCTAGTGCTTTTGTTTTCCACTGGTGCGTGTTAGCAATGGAATCAACAGGAATCTAATTATTTCTGCAGAGCCTGACAGTCTTTTTTCTTTGTCTTTGTAATTTCTTTTATTCTGTTTGAACATACAAAGTCATTTTTCTGCTAAAAAAGGCTTTTCCCCCTTCCATGCTAGTTATATTCAGCTTCTCTCTTCTACTATCAATACTTTAGGTGCAAAGCTGGATTAGAAGTGGCTTGAAGGATTTTTCGATTTCCCGAGCATCAGTTGATTGGGGCATTCCAGTTCCTAATGACAATAAGCAGACCATATATGTTTGGTTCGATGCATTACTAGGGTATGATTCGTTCTTGTGCAGTTTGCAATTGTATTACTCTCTATGCTTGTCCCCCCTTAGTCAGTGCAGTTGTTTATATCTTATTGACCACTTACTCACTAATGTGAAAATGGAAGAAAGTAAAGATTACCAACCTTTCTACCTCAGTTAGTACTTGACTGACCTTTTGCTTTGGTTGAGCAGCTACATATCAGCTCTATCAGAGGATAACAAACAACCTAATTTACAAACTGCTGTTTCTTCTGGTTGGCCTGCTTCACTACATTTGATTGGGAAGGTTTTACCATTTTTTCGATTTTTATGAACTTGATTCCTTTTTCACTAAAAACATTTCTGAACAGAATTTAATTTTTAATGTCTCTCATATGATCCTGTTGTAATTCTGCAGGATATTTTACGTTTCCATGCAGTTTATTGGCCAGCTATGCTAATGTCTGCTGGTCTAGGCCTTCCTAAGATGGTGTTTGGACATGGATTCTTGACAAAGGTACTCTGTACATCAAATCCTTTCCTTTAAAACTGGCTATCTATGGCTTGTTTTGTCTGTTAGATCTTCCTAGGTGACGCTAAAACAAATTATTGATTTAAGTGGGGACTTAATTTTATTCTAGTATATAAAATTTAGCATGTTTATACCAACATTATTTGAGTAGATTTGCTTCTGTTTCTCTGGAATTCGGGTTTGCAGTAGAATTCAAATGTATTTCTGTGGAACATGAAATCATGATGTTGGTTCAGTGACAGTATTGTATGAGTGAGCTCGCCTTTGATTTTGTTTTTCTCTCTTACACCCAATTTTATTTCATGCAGCAATGCTTTTTATTTTGAAAAATGATAGGATGGCCTGAAGATGGGAAAGTCATTGGGGAATACAATTGAACCAAATGAGTTGGTTCAGAAATTTGGGCCTGATGCAGTTAGGTACTTTTTCCTCAGAGAGGTGGAGTTTGGCAGTGATGGGGACTACTCAGAAGAGCGTTTTGTTAACATTGTCAATGCACACCTTGCCAATACCATTGGTATTAAGTTGAATTTTTATGATTATATAATATGATGCTGAAAGTTATAAAAGCGATTTTAATCATGTATCAAGAAGATAATATGTCCTTTACTCATTTTATGCAGGAAACCTTCTTAACCGCACTCTTGGACTTCTTAAAAAGAATTGCCAATCAACTTTGGTGGTTGATTCAGCTATTGCAGCTGAAGGAAACGCATTCAAGGACAATGTTGAAAAGTTGGTAAGGCTGAATTATTTCAATACTAGCATCATTGACAAATGCGTTGAACACTGATGGTTCTAGTGAAAAATTTACCAATTAGATGTCCAACTATTTCAAATTGCCGACAGTCGGATGGCTTTGTTTTCACTTTGGTTCTTACTTTAGAACATTTATTTATATATTTTCTTTCATACTCATGCGATAAACTCTGGTGCCACCATTAGTTCATTAAGCTCTATGGTAAATTTTCTAAAGCCAATCAGCTAATTCCACTACTATTTGCTATTCATATGACGTAAGTTTTCATAGCAGCTTTATCCATCTGCAGCTTGACATTATCCTAATGCATTTTTTTTATAGGTTGAAAAGGCTTGGATTCATTATGAAAATCTCTCTTTATCATTGGCTTGTGAGGCTGTTCTTGAGATTGGTAATGCTGGAAATGTTTACATGGATGAACGCACTCCATGGTCTCTTTTTAAGAAAGGGGGTGCTGCTTCTGAAGCTGCTGCAAAGGTTTTTATATGTGCACTGTCTCAAAAACTGTGTTCGATAAAATTTGGTCTCATTATTGTCAAGAAATTGATCAATTAATTTTTATGGGAACAAAAAACATTTTGATCTTAAATCAGTCAACTTTCTAACTTCATATGCTAAGAATCAATATAATAGGTTAAAAACATGATTTATCAGCATGATAAGTGTGGTTGTTGAGCCCGGCTTTGAACTGACCTAGTTTGAGATGTCATTGAATTGCTGTTTTCATTTTGGTTGATGCTAAGCAGGATCTGGTGATTATATTGGAAGCAATGAGAATTATCGCGATTGCTTTATCCCCTGTTGTGCCAAGTTTATCCTGGAGAATTTATGCACAGCTTGGCTACTCACAGGACCATTTTAACAGTATAACCTGGGTTTGTCTCCCTCTCTCTCTCTCTCTCTCTCTCTCTGTTACACCTCACTCCCCTGCCCCCCCCTTCTCTTCTTGCCCTCTACATATGCACCCAAAATGCTGTTTGCACTGTTGCATTAACTTTTTGGATTTTCCATTGTAGAGTGAGACCAAGTGGGGAGGGCTGAAGGGTGGTCAGGTCATGGCTCAACCTAAACCAGTCTTTGCAAGGATTGAGAACACAACAGAAACAGAAGATGGTGAAGCAACAAGTAAGAAGTCTGTGAAAGCCAAGGAGAAAAACCCTCGAGCTCAAGCTGTCGCAGAAGCTTAGAAATCCCATTTGGAATAAATTTTTCCTCCCCTATATCCACACCCGTTTTTAACCTCCTTGTACCTTCATTATAAATATTTTCTTCTTATTGAGAAACAGATAAATAATTTTATTGAAATTTATAGCTCAATTAACTGTTTTATAATCCAAACATTCCTTAGAATTCATACTGCTGCACCATTGAGCGAGCTTTGTGGCTTTGATTGTCATACTGAGACCTTTGGTAGAATTGCTATGTACTTCAATTGAAGTTTCCAGAATACATTTATAATGGTGACCCGAGTAATTCTCCTGTTTCAAGGTGCAAGCTTTGGAAAGAAAAAAAAAATTAAGAAAAGAATATGCGGAAGTAGAGCTTGTCAAGGGTTTGTTTGCTGTCATTTTACACTTTGTTTTTTATTTCTGAAAAACGAAAAACTGTTTTTATATATGAATATATAGACAGAAGGATTATTATCACAGTATCAAACAGTGAAAAAAAGAATATTTTAGCCGAATACAATAATTATTACGATAAGTATTGAGGTTTGGCTGAAGGTATAAAATTACACTTGCACTTTGTAGATATTTTACCATCTATTTGAATTTATAAATTTTAATAATATTATGTATATTTTCACATAAATATCAATATTTTTCTCTTAAAAAAGGAATATAAATAATTCTTAGAATTTACACTAATATCTTGATATGCAATTAACAAAACTGTTAAAATAATAATTCTTTTAAAATGTGTTGTTTAATTAATTTAATTTTATAAATTTAGAGTGTTTAATAAAATAATTTTAAAAATTCAGTAATTTTATAAATTAAAACGGAGAGTGCTATAAAATTAAAATAACAAAATTCAACGGTTAATTTTTACATTACATTCGGCTTCGTATATGCTGATATATATATATATATAATTAACAATTCATATGGTGATGATGATAAATAAATAATCAGAGTTTACAAATGTGTAAAGAAAAGAACAAGAAATCACGCACTGAAAAACAAAATTCCGTTTTTTAAAACAGTTTAAAAAAAGTTAAAAAATAAACTTACACACTTTGAAAAAAATAAAAATAAATGAAAAAACAAAAACCAAAACAATAAGAAACGGCAGCGAACTAAGAACTAATTCATGATATAAAACGCTATCTCATGATTAATCCATACACCTTTCCAGCTTCTCCACATGAATACCTAATTTAATTGTAATAGCACAAAATCCATTTATTGTAATTATCATTATATATTAAAGGAAACATCTGACTGGTGCAAGGAATGTCAATGAAGACATACACTTCTTCACTTCTTTCTTGGGACCCCAAGCCTTTGTCGGAAATCCTCCTCCATGAGTGGAAGACCATCGCGCAACTTCACCTTAGGTTCCCATCCTAGCAACTCCTTTGCTTTTGTGATGTCCGGCTTCCTTTGACGAGGATCATCTGGTGTATTTTCGACCCTTATGATCTCCACATCAGGATTGATGAGCTGCAATATGCAGGAAGCTCAATTTGTTATTTTGTTCTACAATATTTTTTTGTTTTTGTCTCGCAACAGGTAATGCTTGGACAGATTTGCTAAGCCAAGTAAAGATTAAAGCCAGAGAGAGAGCAGGGAGAAGGCAAACAAAACTAACCTCCTTAACAGTCTCCGCAAGTTCAAGCATTGTAAATTCACCTAATACATCAAAATTCAAGATTTTCTAAGTGACTTAAAGACCCCAAATGATTTTGTCATTTAGTTTTAAGTAATTACCTGGATTTCCAATATTAATAGGTCCAGTGTTTTCCCCTTCCATCAATCGTATAAGACCATCAACCTTAAATAATTGGAAGGAAAAGTTTATTGCAAATATTTAAGCAACTAATTACAATTCATTTTCGTTATCCGTCATTACTAAATGCAATGACTGAACCCTTACATACCATGTCAGAAACATAACAGAAACTCCTGGTTTGTGTTCCTGGTGCTTGAACGGTCAAAGGCTCATTACTGCATGTATTGACAAAGCCAAGTGACAGTAAGGCAAAAGCCGCAGCAAAAAAATATAATTAGTGAACAGAGACGAAGAAGTTCATTTTCAATCTAGCTTTTGAACAACTAACCGCACTGCTTGGGCTATGAAATTGCTAACAACTCGCCCATCATCAATGTTCATCCGGGGTCCATAAGTGTTGAAAATTCTGGCAATTCGTATCTCTGATAGAGGAACAAATTTTGATAAGAAATCAATCTACCTTTTATATTAGTTAACAAAATTAATTCGGAGAGAGGAAAAAGGGAGGTAAGGATTTTACCAATGCCATGTTGCCTATGATAATCAAACATCAAAGTTTCAGCTACTCGCTTTCCCTCGTCATAGCAACTTCTGACTCCTGTAAAAATTTGGCAATACAAGAACAATAATTAGTGTATCATATATATATGTGTGTGTGTGAAATTATTTGAGGAACATCACAAGTAATTTTTATCTGTAGCTCAAATTGTAAAATGAAAATCTCATACCTAGAAAGTTAATTTTTATATGCAGAAGGGATTTACATATATCTCTTCTTGATCAAATTCCTTATGAGTTTTTAACTTTAAATTGAAAGATTCAATAGAAAGGCCAAATATTGCATAGGTAAAATATACCAATTGGATTGACATTTCCCCAGTAGCTCTCAGTCTGAGGGTGTTCCAGCGGATCACCATACACCTCCGAAGTTGATGTCAGCAAAATCCTGTTCTCAACAATAATCTCATTACAACATGAAAACGCCATAACAGGCCATTATAAAAACATTGAGGACTAGTCTCAAACCTTGCACCAACACGCTTGGCAAGCCCCAACATGTTCAATGTACCAATCACATTTGTCTTTATAGTCTGTCAAAGATTGGATGGTTGCATGTCAAATCATCGCTTTAGCCACAGGTAACAAACAGTTGTGGAAAGTATTTTCATGGGAAGAGAGATACTGCAGAGCTGCATGATGTACATATGCACATACCTTTACAGGATTGTATTTGTAGAAGATTGGCGAAGCAGGGCAAGCAAGGTGGTAAATTTGGTCAACCTCAACAAGCAATGGCTCAGTGACATCTGTAGAAAAATAAATTGTTACCGTGCGACATTATTCACGGGTACCAACAGGGATTGATTGTGAAACACTAAATATTTAAAATGAAAACAGCAGACCATGGCGAATCAGTTCAAATCTTGGATGACCAATCCATTTCCTTAGATTATCCTTTGAACCAGTAAAGAAGTTGTCCACAACAATCACCTGAATTAAATACAAAAAATATGTTAGAAACTTCTAGGAGAACAACAATACACCACCATAAACGTTCTCAAATGTTAAAAATTCTATTCATTAGTAGTTTTCTTGCTTTTCCTTCTGTGCAGATGTGATTTTTTCATGATGAACAAGGGACACTGTAAAAATAATAAACGGACAAGAACGTGGCACTCCTTTTCATCTTAACTATTCCATTAAAATAAACATCAAGACTGTTAAATGCTCTTACCTCATTCTTTTCATTTTCCATCAACTTGTCAACCAGATGAGAGCCAATAAATCCAGCTCCTCCAGTCACCAAAATTCTCATATTGGACTGCCACCAAAAGCAAATTTCTTAGATCACATTTCATTTATAGAGTAAGAAAAGTCATTATTGGGATGAAGAAACAATCTGTTTCTAACAGCAGTTATCAAAAATAAGAATTAACAATATCTCAACCAAAGCACAAAACTGTCCAAGATAATGTGCCATGGCATTTGCACTTGAAACATGTGAAAATATATATAATCTATATAACAGAAACTCTTCAGATCAATAGGTCAATCCATTATCAAAATCCAAATTAGAAGGGTACCAAAATTTAAAAAACTAGATTACAATCTTTTGATTTATGATTTGCATCTATTTTACCTTATTCTACTACTTCAATCAAAAACCAGATTACATCTAACATATTAAATGTTAAAGCAACCACTAAAGATTCTTGTGGCAAGTACTGTTCACAACAAACCCAAGTAGAAAACAGAAGGCAAAGGGGAGTCTTTCCCACAAATTGCTTTAAAACAGATTAACCACGTAATGCAATAAAAGTAATAACTCAAATTGATAACGACAATAAAATACCTGAAAGAACTTAGAAAATCTCAAAGGAGATGGAGTTGGTGGTGGCTTTGATGCAGCATTGTGATCTCCATTACAAATTTCCTTAGCCATTCTTGTCCAACTCCTAAAAAACACAACCAAATAAATAAATAGTATCAATTTCATTTTCATAAATGATCCACAAAATTAAACACTAATAAGGCTCTACAGACTCCAACCTGAGTGATCTAAGTTCCTTAATAAAACACGAAACAATAATAAAAATTGGAGCTTTATATAAGAAAACTGAGTTGCACCAATTGAATTTAAAAAGCCAAAAATTAAAAAACAAAAAATAATCACAATAATTACACTAACAAACCACACCAACTAGAGATAGAAAGAACAGAGAAATAACAAAACTTCAAAAACACGAAAAGTTAGAGAAAGCTCCTAACCACCTAAACTGTACCCCATCACATCAATTCCCAAAACTCAAGATCTGAATCTCACCTCACGTTCACACCAACTTTCATTTCCCACCAAAACAAACCAAAAATTATAAAAAAAAAAAAAAGCAAATCAATATTAAACTGATAAATTACCGCTATATCTCTTTTTTGAACTCCGATCAGAAGCAGATAAGAGGATTTTAATCTTTCTATATATGATTTCTTGTTTACAAGTTGAAAAACGGTATACAGTCGATAAACATTGGAGGGAGATAAAGTGTATATATATATATAGAAGTAATGACAAACGTAATCGAAGCAGGAAATAGGATTCGATTTTGCTCTCCCTATTTCTTAAAATTACTACGGTGTCGTTTTTTACTTTTTTTGGTTGTTGTGATAATCAAGCTTAGGACACGTAGTCATATCTTTATGTATTGCATTTGTTTACGTAATCGGTATTTACCCGTGTGACTGTATCAGGTGTGGTCGAGTTCATGACGAGTACCATATTAACCCTATTGCAAACCTTGCCATGTCAGCAAAATAATTCTTCATCTACACAATTAAAATATAAAAATTAAAATTAAAACACGTTTAATGATGTCACAGAGTATTGAAAAACTTAATTGATGGTGTAATTTTTAATTTTTTTAATTTTAATTTTAACTTAAAAATTCACAATTCTCTATAAAAAATAAAATAAAATTTAATATTTTATTCCTTAAGGAATCCCCTGAAACGTTAATTTATAGTTCTTATGATAATTGAGTTAACTCCAAAACTTTTTGGCTATTTTAGTACAATACGGTCATTGCGGAGTTCAGAGCAAAATAAATACAAAAAATTATTGGACTTTGGATTGGTTGTGACTTAAGACCATGAGTAACAGGTGGTCTGGAGAGCACATGATTACTACTAATCCTGACTGGCATCTCGTGATAAGAAAAATAACATATTTTACTTGAGATATCTGCCACGTTAGATACAACTCAAATTTCCCAATTAGAGATATTTGCAGTCAAGTGGCAGTCTATGATGGTCTACCTATCAGCCTTATCTACTGCGTCAGATCCGACTCATCAAGACATCAACGTTTTGACTTGTCCAATCAACGCTGCTCATTAGCCGAGAAATTAACACTATGATTGAAAAGGGAAGGAAAGAAAGAAAAACGTGGAAGGAAAATAAATAGAGAAAATATAAAAGGTTTTTATTAGGTGTTTGATGGTCTTCATCATTCTACGAGGTCTCTTTCTATTTATGTATATCCTCATCACTCTTTTTTGCATATCCATTAATTTAGATAGAAAAATATATAAATAATAATTTAGAAACATGCAAAAATATGATAAATATCGACATTAAATCATTGATTTTAATTCTTAAAAATTATGTAATCGGAATTTGGAAAAAGAAAAAAAAAGTTAAATATATTTTTTATGGAAAATTAAATTAATTTTATAGCAAATGATGTGCAAGAAAACCTATATTTTTAATATATTAAGAGCTCGTTCAGAACAAATAAATTTCATGAAATTTTGTGGAATTCATTCAGAAATTTATATTTTGTGTTTGAAATGAAAAAAAAATGTAAACTTCAATTCTATGAATTCATTTTCATGAAATTGAATGTAATTACACCAAATTTCACAAAAATGTTCAAATGAATTTCACAAAACTAATTCTTTTTTTTTTTACAAAACTAATCTCTTCTTCTATAAATTTAAATATTTAATTTTTACTTATTTAATTTATTTTTTTATAAAACTTTATCATAATAATAAATCAATAAATTCTATTTGACAAAACTACCTCTCCATGGACTGAAGTATTTTATTTTTTTCTTTTTTTTTTATTTTTTTTAAACTCTATAGTTATTAGTGTGAAACTATAGTTTTTATCTTATGCACTACTATTTCAAACTAAAATTAACAAAAATAATAATCTTTTTCAATATTTCTGTAATTTCTAAATTAATTAGTTAAATGAATAAAATATTTTATATATTATTTTCTTGAACGAAGACATTTTATATAAATTAAAAATAACTATTATGATAAATGTTATAATTATTTTATATATTATATTTATATAAATAAATAAATAAATAAATAATTAGCTATGATGGAACGTGAGTGTATTTATTTATATGAAATTTATTATTTATATCTTAAAAAAAATAAATTTTGATATCGTATATAATAAATATAAATTGATGTTTATTATTTATTTTTATTAAATTACTATGTCAATGGTATTTTAAAAAATAAAAATAAATCAATTTTCATTTAAGAATTTATTCCAAATATAATTTTATAAAAATTAATTAAATTTTTTATTTTAAATTGTAGCATATTAAATATGACAAATTCATTTATAAATGAATTATATAATCATTATTCATTTATTTTAAACCGATTAGAAATTGTTAATTATAAAAGAAAAATATCTTAGAAATTACAAATTAATAATTTACAAATTAATTAGGCATTTACTCGTTTGGCAGTGCATCAGAGGATGAGAGGAAGTTTGGGAAAAACACATAGAAATATAGGTTGTTTAGCTCACTTAAACATCGTGTGGCTGTAGTTTAGTGGTAAGAATTCCACGTTGTGGCCGTGGAGACCTGGGCTCGAATCCCAGCAGCCACATTTTAATTTCTTGCCAACTCACATTTTGGTCAATATTATTAAATTTTTGTATATTTTATATCTTTATATCATAAAGTTTTTTTTTAGGATTTATATTAAAAAGTTAAATCCCTAGAATGCCAAGTTTAACATGAATATTGAACAATGAAATTAGCTAAAAATTTATTATTAAAATTTAAGAATACTACTCAATTTGTTTCAAGAGTTTTAAGAATAGATTTGTAGTACAAAATAATATGGTTAACATTTTATTACTAAAATATAGTTTTAATATGTAAAGTTATAATGTACTCTATCAAATTTAAATATATATATATATATGAGATTAAATTCAAAAATTATAAAATTATATATACAAAATATATAGTTAAATAATAGAGAAATTAAATAAAATTTTATATATTTCAAAATTAAAAGAATAAAATATTATATAACAATAGAGCTATTGAATTTTCTTTTTAATATAGAGAAGTTGAAAACAAAAATGATAGCAAATTTAAATATTTATAGTTTATTTTTTTAAAAGGATTTCATTAGACAAAAAAATAAAAACTCTATTTTTTTATATTATACAAATATTATAATTTCATACTTCCATTGTTCTCGTTAAATTTAAAAAATTTTAAAGTATAGTAATATATAAATGATTCAAAATAAGTGTACATCATATTCTCCAAAAAAATAAAAAAAATATGTTTAAAAAGTTTTATTTAATTTCATTGTAATTAACTAATATAGTATAATAATAAAGTGTTAATAATATTTTAAAAAATTCAGAATATAATAAATTAATAGAATTTAAATTCCATTTTCAATTTAACTCTTAAAAAGCAATATAACATAAGAAAATATGATTAAGAATATAAAAACTATAAAAATAATTGGGCAATAATATTACAATATCAGATAGAGAATATATATACATATATACATTTTCTCAAATTAAAATACATAAAAAGTCTAAGTAAAAAGATATTTAAAAGTATAAAATAAAATCTATTTTTTTGATTAAAACACATTAGAAATAGAACTAAAATGGATATTCAAAAGGATAAATAGACTTATTTGTTCCGATTAAAATGCATAAAAAATTAATTAAAATGATATATGAGAAATTTCAAATTAAACTAAGGCTACTCTAAAAAATCCGATAATTTCCACATGTATGTGGATTATAGATTATAAATCTAATTTATTATCTATTAAGTTAAAGAGAGCAAAATAATGTATATAATAAATATATAAAGTATTTAATATTTATTTAGCTCTAATATTTATTTTAAATTTTAAATTAAATAAAATTAAAAACATATATAGTAAATGAAAGAATTTATATTTTTTTTGAAAATGTATAGTCTTATTATTGAATATTAAAATTAAAATAAAATATATTCATTAATATTATATATTAAGTATAATACTTAAAATAAAATTTAATTGGTATGTAGTTAATGTTAATTATTTATTAAGCATAATAATTAAAATAAAATTTAATTGGTCAATAATAAAGTTATTTTAAAATATTTTAAATTTTATTAAGAACATTATTGGGAATCATATTATTCCCCTTCATTTTCATTTTTATATATAGTACAAAAGAAAGCTGTCTAGGTGTGTGGCTCAGTCGACAACTCAAATTGAATATGCAGAAAGAATTTTCGGATTTAATCTCATTAAACGCACTCCTAGAGAGAAATGAGATGAGATGAAGAACCTTAATTATAATTAAATCCCGGATGGAATTAGACAGTCTTAAAAATAGAGTTCGGAGAGTGGTAGTTAAAAAAAACAACAACCAATGTTATCGTCCCACTCTCATTTGAGTTCTACTCCGTTTATAAATTAAGAAAAAAAAAAACAGTTAAATTTATTTTCAATTTTATCGAAAAAAATATGAAGATCTTAATGGGCAGGCCCATAGGTCTTTGGTGTTGGATATAATTAAACTGGACCGGTCCACTTTACCATTTGTTCATGGACCCCACATTCCCTAACAAATAAAATTTGCGAAAGAACCGCTACAAAAATATCGACGTCGAGATCCCGATAGCGATCGAATTCGAGAGAGAGGACAGAGCCAGAGGGACTGAGTTTGTGTCTGGTTGTTAAGATCTAACTCACTGTCTTTAGCTTTTTGGCGTCAAATCAACCTAAAGGTATCTTAAATGATCTCTCTCTTTATCTGTGCAGTTCTGGACATTGAGATTGCATTAGCCTATACCATCTGAGATCTATTAATGGCGTTTAATGTCTTCTTCGCTTTTGTTTTATGATGTTTTATTTTACTGGTATTTTTGAAATGATTTGTATTTCGTTTTCTATGTTGTTTGGGTTAGAATTTTGCAGATGTTTTTGTTTTTGGGTGATCCTACTGGTTTTTGAATACTTACAAAATCTGAAAGTTTCAATTCCATGAATACACGTGATCGCATAGCGGAGTGGATATCGCGTTAGACTCCGGATCTAAAGGTCGTGGGTTCGAATCCCACTGTGATCGCATACTTGTGGATTGATTTTTTTTTTCCTCCTCACGTGGCTTGTTGTAATTCATTAGTTGTAAATGGATCTGAAGTACAAATTCTGCCACTTAAGTTACTTGAATCTTGAAAGCAAGAAAATTTGTTGTTTTGTTTAGCTTGGCGATTTTCCTTTGAATTTCATTATGGTAATCTTTTATTAATAATACGTTGATGCTGGGCAACAGAGATCATAAGTATCGGAACAATCATTGCCATTTATTTGTGCTGAGAAACAATGACATGACTAGATAATATTGCTGTGAGTTTGGTTACTTGTGTTGTGTGATTGGAATGGGAGTCATTGTTTATTGGGTATGTTGGGAATTCTTAAATGGAAGGGGAGTTGCCAGTGTTTGATCCCAAGACATAGCACTTCTGCGACAAGCATTCAATCGCTAGGCTATATTAACCCAATGGCAGCAATTTCTTGACTTCAATGAAACTACTTCAGCCACCCAGTGAATGAAAAGTATGCATGCTTGAAATGAACTTTGGCAAGCAGTTTATTTCTCTTCTCATTTTTTCCTTGTTCTTTTTCATACTTCATCAAGCTGGGGTTATCTAATAAACTTTGGCATAGTTTATTTGATCTACGTCTTGTAGTTCTATTATTGTCTAAGTAATACTTCTGAACAATTTTACTTCTGCTTGTAAATATCTCTTTGCAATTATTTTATTGAGAAGAAGAAAGATTCGTTCATCATAAATTTTGAACTCCTATATCAAGAACTTCCAATTGTCAAAAATATTGGAAAATTTATTTTGAGGTGGATGTAAATTAGATTGATGATTAGTTAGCCTCTTGTTGGAGACAGGAATTTCAATTTCCTGTCCTCAAAGATTACTCATAAGCCATGGTACCAAATTAGATTAGGTAATAGTAATACTTATGCAACTGGACCAAATGTTAAATTTAGGTTTCAGATTGATCAAATGAAGAAGACGAGATAATTACTGATTCAATTCAATATACCATTTTGTATATTACAGTGGTTTCATGTTATTATTTTGCTATTTTCATATTAATTGATATACTCTTGTAACTCTTATTTATTATATATGTAGAAGAATCATGTGCATGAACTGTTTCTATCTTAAAGAAGCTGCAATATGGTGATAAATCAATCTGCTCATGAACCTAGGTGAAATAGCTTGCAAAGTTGCAATAATAGATTTCTCGTTCTATTGTTCTCTTGTGATGTAAAGCATTGCAGCCAAAGAAGTATGTAACTGAATGCATATAACACACTTACACGGCTAATTTTTGAATGTTTGAGGGTGATAAAGATAAATTGCAGATTGTATGGGCTTGTAAATGATAAATTTGAATTTCTGGTTTTGCAGATGTTTGATGATCAGGACCTGGGATTTTTTGCCAATTTCCTTGGCATTTTTATATTTGTTTTGGTGATAGCTTACCATTATGTGATGGCTGACCCAAAATATGAAGGCAACTGAAATAGTTGTTTCTTAGATAAGAGGCTAAATGATACTTACAACATGCCAATTTTGTTAGCTTGGTACAAGGGAAATTTTAGTTCAGTACATTCATTTTCTGGTTGTTATCAATTTATCATCATTGTTGGAATGATTTATAGTTATCAATTATCATCATATATTAAGACTTCTTATGATTAATTGCAATGATTATTTTATCATATGAACAATTCTTTATCATCTTTGTGTGTTGACAATGACGTTTTTGTATGGGATGGAGGGATTGGAGAGGATAATCACCAGGCGTAGTAGTTATTAATTGCAATTCTTCATGAAAATCATGAAGTTGAAGATTGTGGAATATCTTGTGCATGCTTTCCTTTACTCGGATCTCTTTTTTAAGATTTGGGTGCCTTTGACATTCAGGCAATTGGTTACTTTTGCAAGTGCTTTGCATGTCCATGAAACTTGTAGTGCTAGTGATGCAACTAAATGCGTTTTTAGTGTTAATTGAAACATAGTAACTCTTTTTACATGAAATGCTTTAAAAGTAACTATCTTTGCATATTCATATTTTGGCGTGGTCTATTTATCTTGGTACTACATGGAGCTCAAAGGTTTCATTATTAGAATGATTATCAATCGTAATGATAAGTCAATGTCGGAACAAGCTTCTTTAATCATAATTAAGTTTTTTAGCAAATCGTCCTTTTTCCTCTCGATTAAATGTAGATTTAAATTTTCTGTACCCCAATAGAAGAGAAAAGTGTAATTTTCACTTTCCATCTTGTGTTAAACCAATTCACATTCTTCAAATGGAAAAGTAAATTATAAAACCTCAGATCAATATTTTCAGATTGTAAAACTTCAAGCTAATTAATTCCGTTAGCAAAAATAATACTACACACAAAGAATACAGAAACGCCATGTACAGAATCCTAACGAGTGCTAAATCGCCAACGCAACAAAAATAACTCGTCACACGTTTCACACTATGTCAGTCCCAACTCCCAGGCTCGCAATCAATACTCTCAAACACTACAAAGTGAAAAAAAAAAAAAAACACAAAAGAACATTACTCCTCTCTCTCTCTCTCTCAACATATTCCCTTTCTCTGTCTAATTACTTAATCTAAAGATGAAAACGAGAGCCGCTGATTATAAAACAGACGACCCGAAAACCCGAAAGCAAAGACGATAACCCTAAGAACAAAAACCCGGCAAACCCCAACGCGATCGCTATGTATGATTGCACGCAGAACGCATTACTAGCCGTACACGTGTCCCCGCCTTTCAGCGTTCTTGCTAGCGCCATCCCCGCCGAGTCCGCCGACAGCAGCAGGTACGCGAATACCTACCGCGCACAAAACAAAAACGCCATTAAAGCCGTCGCGAAGTCAAAATCCCTACGAAAGAGAATATAGAAGGAATTAGGAATTAGAAGTGTGCATTTTTACCTGGTCATGGCCGAAGTCGAACCAGACTTGAAGAACTTCGGGGAAAATAGTTGCGCCTCTTGAAATTTCCCAAACGGAGGCCACCATTTCGAAGAGAGAGTAAAAAGCAACGATTGCATTCGCAGCGAAAACGTACCTGTTAAGTCAAATTTTTTTTCCCATTTACTAGTTCATTTAATTTAATGCAATTGAAGAGAAGTAGAGTTTCGTTTGGACGCTGAGAAAGTGAAGGAAAATGAAACAAAATAGGATTCTAAAATAAAATATAATTAAGTACGGATATTGATATCTGACATACTAGCTTGTAGTTATGTGCTTTAAAAAATTGAAAACGGCAATAGCGGGAACCAAAAAATTTGAAAAAGAAAATCAAAATTGAAGGATCGAAAACTTTCTGAGCAACCAAACGGGGACAGAAAAGGAATTTTACAAGAAAAGGTATAAGATATTGATACCTGAAAGCGTCGAAATCGTACCAACGAGGGGAATCGGATCCCCTAGAGTTAGTGAGCGTGAAAACAGCAGAGGCAAGAGAAAAGCAAAACGTCGAGAGTCGGAAGACAAGAATCAATGAGTTGAATCGTTTCAGCTTTTGAACGGAAACGGTGGAGTGGAAGTGGGGAGGAGGGATCCGCGGGTGAGGCGAGGGAGTCTCGCCGTTACGGAGGGACTGTGGGGAGCGCATGATGGTTGATTGTGATAGTTGTGATGTTGAGCTGAGGAAGAAGAAGAAGAAGAAGAAGAATTCATGGGAGAAATAGAGAAATAGAAAGGGATAAAATGGAGAATGAAGGAGTTGGAGTCACGGGACATAGCAAGAGTTTCATATGGGATTTGTGAGAAAGGAAAAAGAAAATAAGTGGAAAAGTTAAAAGGGAAAAAGAAAGAGAAAATAAAGAAAGGGGAAAGGTCGAAGGAAGGAAATGTGAAGGAAGCTGTGAAAACTGAAAAGAAAGAAAGAAAGAAAGTAAAAAAGGATGGAAGATAGGAGATTTGAGAGGGCGTTTTTACTTAAGAGAGAAAGAGAGTAAAAAGAGCAGAGAGCAGCCAGACAAGAAGCAGGAATTGTGGGGTTTAATTCTGTAAGACTGTGACTTGCTTTTTTTTTTTTTTTAATGCAAAATAAAAAATGTTTCTTCTTTACTGGGTTTTCCTTGCTTTTTATCCTTTGGTAATTAACGCTTGTGTCACGCGCTTCCATTAGGTGTGGAATGCACCCTTGTTAATTTGTCTGGATAAGATATAAGTCCTTAAATCATATTTAAAGATCAACACTAGAAAAATAGTTATCCGGTTTTAAACTTATGATTCCTCTCACTATGAAATCTTTGCTATCTCTTTTATGTTTTTTTTTTCTTTGGTTTTATGAGTGGAGAGAGCTACGACACAACAGTGATAAAATATAAATTAAAAATATTATAATTATTTTTTAAATATAAATAGATTTAGATATTAATTTATATATAATTTAAGGAGAAATAATTTCAGATCATTATCTCTTTAAATTATATAAAATTTTTGATTGTATTCGGGAACAATTCTTTAAGTAATTTTCAAAATTCTTTAAGTAAAAAAATGATAGTCACGCGCTGTGATGTTTACGGGGTTTGGCAAATGTTTTTGAGGTGGGCAGGGCAGGTTTGTGTTGTTTGTTGTCTCCTCTTTCTTTTTCTCTTATACAAGTGTGAACTGAATTTGGATTGCCAAATGCTAACAGTCCTTTTCATGAGTTTTCCGTTTGCCATACAACCGGAACGAACAAGGAACTTTACTTTATCAGTTTCTTCTATCCTTTTTTTTAATTATTTTGAAATTTTTTTTAACTTATTACAGTGCTCATCTTTCTATTTTAGTTTGTTATTTCTATTTTTCTCTTTTTTTTTCCCCTATAATCTGAGATAATATATGCGCAAATAAATGGATTTATCACTAAATTAATGCATTTTTATGTACAAAAAAAATTAATGCATTTGTAAAAATTATTTTCAAATAAAATACAAATTTCAAACCAATCCAAGTAAAACTACTGCGTCAATTGGTGGTTTAAAATTTGAAAATTTTAAACGCCTGTTGCTTGAAACTGGCGATTCAATGAACTGGCAATGGATGAGAAGAGACAAATGAGGACTAAATTTTATTAGTTTAGAAGAAGGGAAGTGTGAAATCAATGGATCCCTCGGGGAGGATGGAGAATGGCCATGGAGGGACAATGCTGGTGTTGGTATTATTAGCCAAGAGAAGGGAAGGGTGAAATCGATGGATTCCTCCAGGAGATTTTCAGGAATGTTATTCCGGCGTTGATGGCGGTGGTTTCAGGATTCTGATAAGGTTGACTCATTTTCTTGAGTTTATCGATGCTCTCAATTTTAAGAAATGTTGGAAGAAAGGGAATTTACATATTTGATGGTAGAGGGAAAAAAAGTTCTTCTGTTATAAAAATTTACATTTTTGATCCCTTTAAGTATAAAAACTTGTGTTTCCCCTCAAAAAATTGAAAAAAAAAATCATTTTTCCCTTTCTCTTAAACTTTATTTTCCAATTCGCCCCTAAACAAAAACATGAATTATATAAATCGATGGAGGTAATCAAGAAATCCAGTTTCCTTTTCGATACCCACAGAAACTTACGTCTTGTTGCAAAACGGTATTCCATGTTTTCACAATTATAAAAAGATCGATGTTCTCTGTTCTTTTTTTTTTTTTTTCACTTTTCTCTCTTATAAGTTGAAAAAACAAATTCACAAAAAGAAATTATTAGAAGTTTGAAGAGGTTTTATGAAGTATGAAAAATGAACCAGGAGTAGATACCAGCTAGAAATTGATAGAGCAAAACCCCTGCTGCTTTCTTCACCTGCATGTTTCTGTTCCATAGAAACCGACACCCGCCATTTTGCAAGTGCCTTTTCTTCTTTAGCTCTTTTGGTTCAAAACTCGAACAATGGCATTATTATTATCTGTTTTTAGTAAACTCGAATGCAGGTGTTTCTTTTCTTTCTGACGTTTTTTGTTTTTTTTTCCGATTTAGAGATAGTTTTTGGTGTCTGTTCCAGGAAGCACAGAACAGTTCTTTGTCTCTGTTTATAGGAAAGAGAGAGGTAAGATTGCACATAATATACAGCATCCTGTAGTTCCAAGTTCAAAATATTAAATTAAAGAATACTATTATTGTAAAAGTCATTTCAAGAAAATAAAACCTCTAAGATTTGAACTAACCAACTCAAGTTTATTCTACTCCATACTAACGACAATTCTCTCAGAGATGCCCAAAAAGGATTATAATGGATTGATTGATGACAAAAACTTAAATAGAATGTTACACGGTTCAGTATAAGATCTGATGGCCATCACTTCCCCTTTTAATGATTGGAGATTTCCTTGATTAAAGATGTTCAGCAGCAAGCAATGCAGCGGTATATTGGATCATATTATAGCATTTCTTGTGATTTCCTCACACATCGACTCACTTTCTTCCGAAACTCCTCCTTGCTTTCTCTCCATTGTTTCTATAGACATACAAAACAGAAGTGTTAAAGACATTCGCAAGAGTAGACCACAGTAAAATAGAACCTGATAAAAAAAAAAAACTCATACATACAATCTCCAAGAAACTAATGGAAGTGTATACGATAGTGCCACTATGGTAAATGCACCCTGATGGTACATATGCAGTTAAATCTACTATATTATGGCAAAGGTGGAACCAAACCCATAAATGCATTAATAAATTCCATGACCTAGTATAGTAATTTATGGTTTGCTGGTGATTTGCAGGTATCAATGGTGAAATTGCACCATTTATGGTGATGGTTAGTGCAAACGTAATCATCATCATAACAGTAGTGACGTTAGTGCGAACGTAACAGTGGTGGTTTGTTGATCAGAGTGATGATTGGAACAATGGTGCAGTTATGGTCAGAGTGATGCATTTCACAGCAGCAAACTTGATGGGTTGCTCACCAATTGCAATGGTTATTGATTACAGTAATATTGCTTACATGTTCATTATAAATCCAATCTTCGTGGAGTTATAACCAAACTTGACTTGAGAATTATAGTTGACCTATATTTTGGTCTTTTTTTTTTTGAATGGGACCCATATTTTGGTCTTAACATTTCATATTTTCTAATATCAAAATCCCACTGGTTACCTGAATTTACTACAGTACACCAATTCTTAATCCTAGCAGACAGGCACCAAACGCAATTGTGCAAAGGAAATCCTAACAAAAATAAATGATATCAGGGACTTACAGCAGCATCAACATTTGCAGGAGACTCATCATTAGGACTAGAAAGCATCGATATGATGCTCAAAACAATGCTTTCAACCTGGAAATTACAATCACAAAAGGTCAACCAAGATTTTGTAACAGGACAATGATAGCAATACACCAAAAAGTAGATGAGGACTAAAAGAGGCAAAAAAACATTGTGCAAAATATTTATAGTAAACATGCAATTTGAATCAAAGACAATAGAACCTCTTAGTCCAGTAAGAGATACGTAATTACTAATCAGGTTTAGATAAATAAAACATTGAGCTTTTAGAAGATAATTGCGCTCTAGCGTGGATGTTGTAATCTTCCTGCTAATATCTTCCTGCTAAATCCAGCTATATAATGGAAAAGGTTCAATATAAATCTACATGTAGAAATGAAAAATTCTGACTCTTACTTCTCTAATATCTTATTTATGAGTAAGCAAATGACAAGAGGCAGATGTACTTCTCCTGCCAGCAATCAATTTCTTTTATGCAACTATCCCGTCTTCATAAGATATTACTTGGGACCTTTTTTCTTAGTTACTTGAGATTTTATGGTCTATTTTTGAATGAACTTAACGATACAGGAACATTTATATGCCGTTAAAGTATTTTCCTTTTGCACTACATACTGTTCATTTTTTCAGCAGGGGTTCCAAAATTAACAGTAATCACATATCTAGCAGCAATCTGACTCTCAACCCAGGCGCTTCACAAAGTTCTTTTCCTGTGTTCTGACTTCAATCAGGATTCTCCCTTAATTAAAGATGAAAGTCACAAAATTTCACTTTCATGTACTTCATCAATGACTCTCACAATTTCATTTGCTTTGCAAATTGGTTGCTTTAGTTTCCCATGCATTCTTTGGTTAACCAAACCCCAAGCTATCTCATGTAAACTAGAGTTGTACCAGGGCTCAATAAAAAGCACCGATATGGGCTACAACTACAACTAAGCCTCTATCAACTGATGGGCCATTCAGTCTTGCAGTCATTTCAAGTTTCTGCCTTATGGTTGAAAAACATCAAGGTGCACTACCAATCAGAATAGCCATCAGATGTTCATGCCAGAAAGTTAATTTAAGGAGTTGGGACATGTATTTCTCTTTTGGCACACATCCTTATTGACAAATGAAGCAATAATTGAGAACTGCAAGTGACAGAAAGCTTTTCCAACACTTGCAGCCTTCCAATGGTTAGATACTATACAGAAGCATAAAAAATTTACATATTTCACAAATGAAGTAAGAGCAGAACGACAGTAGTTTCAATGCTGCTATTAGCATTAGCAACAACTATAAAAAAAATTCCACCCCATAGTTAATCAGCAAAAGCAAAAGAATGAGAGAAAACTGTAATTTATAGCATCACATACAGTGTGGACTGGAGTCCAACGCTCATTTGCAAGCTCATAGCCATTTGGATCATCACCAGGTGGATGAAGAATTGATATGCAAACCTTTCCATCTGGGTAAACTGTTCAGAGGTGGAAAACACTATCAGTTTTCCCATCTCAAATAAACATGCTTGCACTTGCAGGCATTATATATAATGTAAATTATTAGTCTACAAGTAAAATAGGAAATATTAAGAATCAAAGTACTCACCATTTGGATGCCACACCTCTGAAGTGAACTTCACAGTTGGAGGACTAAGTGGATAGTTCTGTGGGAAGCTCATGATTGCATTGAAGAATCCCCCCTCACTGCAAAAGGAGAATTGATTGTTAGTAAACAACATAATTTCACCTTCATAATCCAAAATTAAGCCAACAAAATTCTATCAGCCTTATCACTAGATTATCGCCAAACATAAGAAATTAATGAAACCAATTAATACATACAAAGTTTCATTATATGAAAAAAAAATCCAGTGAACAATCGATAATCAGCTATCATCACATCAAGCTCTAGGTAGCTTCTCAAGCATGAGTGTTAAGATCATAATCAAAATCAAATAACCACTACACTTCAATTCAAAAGAAAGATATTAAAATTTGAAAATTTGAGCAAGAAAAATTGAGACTTTCAACAATGATTATGCCAAAATCAACCACCTTTCAATCTAATCCCCAAAACAAAAACCCTTTAACCCTGAGAGTAAAATTCATCAGCACATTAAAATTCAGTGGTTAAACAAAAATCAATAACATCCAAACACACGTACACACAAAGAGGCTATAACCCTGCATCAAAATCATACAATCTAACACCCTTAGACCGCATTCAAATACAATAATAAACAAAATATCCAAATAAGCCAAAAGAATGCTAAAATAAAAATAAAAATTCAAATAACACAGAGAAAAAAGAATTGGAGTGCTCACTATAAGGTATCAGGGGGTCCCAAAATTGAAACACTCCATTCAAACACATTGGTCTCGTCGACCAAACCAGCAGAGAATCCATCAACAGGGTTCTTACAGAGATCTACAAAATCAATAAAAAAAACAATGAAAATCAAAACTTCGATAAACAAACAAAAAAAACCCAATTCATTAAAGGGAAAAAGAATCGGTTAGTTTTGGTTTGGTGTCGGGTTGTTGACCTTTGAGCTGCTTTTGGAGGAGGAGACTGGCTTGAGACACAGCCATTGATTAGCTTACTGCTCACACACACACACAAAAAAAAAAAACAAAACACAGACAGCGCAATAGAAGGGAGGGAAAGACTATTACACGTAGAGAGGCTGTTGTATATAATAAACCTCTGGCTTGTGAATTTGGTCTTTGGTATTTATAGAGGAGAGAGAACCGAATTCAATTTTAGAGTTCCGATTAGGACTTCAGCTTTATGCTCTCTCTCTATTAAAAACCGCACAAGAGGGGGATCTTATAAGCATGCTGAGCCAGCTTGGATTTCTCCTATTTTGAAATTTTTTTAATTAAAATTTTAAATTTATGAATAATTTTGTAATTTCAATTCAATTTTCCTACTCGGTTATTAATTACTATTTTTAATTAAACATTCAACAACCATCAATGTTTCATACAAATTTTGAATTTAAAATAAAATGAGAAACTAACCTCCGCTAATCGATTAAAATTTTCATAAACAAGTTATCAAGAAAATAATAAATTAAGCATGAAGTTAAAAATGAGTAATTTATATTAATTATACGGCCATATATATGTGTGTATGTATGCATGTGCCCGACATAATTTTCTTAATTCTATGAACAAAGTGGACGCACAAAACATCCACTCTTGAAAGTGCGATTTGTTCTTCCAGTAGAGAGCTTTTCAATCTTAACGTCTAAATAGTATTATTAGTCTCTTTTCACATTTATTTAGAGTTTGGGTTTGGCCTTTGATAGAAATACATGCAATGTTGTCCTTTCAGCCTGTAGTTAAAGATCTACCGCACAAAGTGCATAGTGATACATTTTCAAGATTTTCATATACTAAATTGATTACTAATGTATTAAATAATATAAATAATTATTGTTGATCAGATGCGGTTCGATTGCTTGTAAAAAATTAATTTATCATCAATTTGATGAATATCATTAAAATTCCTTTATATATATAAAAATATAAATAAATAAAATTGTTTAAAAATAGATTGAAAGACTGAAAGATGAGGATAAAAGATTTAGAAATACTATTAATAGCTATGTGACATTTATCATTCCCTTTGCTTGTAGAGTCCAAGCAAGAATCACTTTTATTCCTTGCTAGTTCTTGAAAAGTGATACGGTTTTGGTCATCTCACATGGAAGACATAAAAAGCATATCTAAATCATGGCTCTTAGCATATAGAAAAAGGCCTCCTCCATATTTGTTTATGCTCTTTTTTGACTTCATCCATGCAATTGTAATCAACCGACTCAAAGTTTTCTTCTCTCTTGAAAAAAAAAAATGCTTAGTATATAAAGTTTGTGAGGTTTGCATACTTTTCTTCGCCATCAATATAAAGTGTGTTTTTCAAGTCAATCAGGTGTGATCTAACTGATCTTTTCACCTGTGTAAAAAGTGAGTTCGAATCATTTTAACTACAAATACGTTTCAATAAATAAAAAAAGAAAAGGTGTATTTTTCAAGTATCAATGCAAATTTTGAGTATTAAATTCATTGTTTCAATCTTTAATTTTTATTCTATTTCTTTTTTTTACTATTTTGTACAACACAAATTCTTGAACAATGGCAGATTATTCGAATATGAAATCTAATGTTCTACGTTAGTGTATTAAAGGACACCCATAGCTAGATTACTAGTACCATGGATGGTTCACATGGCAATGGGCAAGTCATCTAAGATTATGGGATGTTTATCTTTGATTCATGCATGCATATGATAAATGATTTGCATTTTAATAGCTAGATAATAAGTATTTTAATCAATATCTTATTATTGCCATTAGAAATTTCAATTAATTCCTTATATTTCGACTCTTCTCTTTTTAGCCGCTAACTAATTTTTATTTATATTAGGTTTTATATTATATTAATTTTGTAAAGGTTTGATGATATCAATAATAAAACACATATAAAGATAACATATTAAAAAATTAATAAATATATTCGATTTCTAATTAAATTCCAACTAACAGATTATATACAAATTTCATAAATCCTTATTTTAATATAATTATCTCAAGATCAAAGTATCAACACGTGGCACTGCCCAGACCAACCCAATAGCAAATTGTTGTGTGGAAAAATTGTCCGAGTTCTTTATTATTTTTCTTTTTTAGTAAAAGGATAAAAATATCCTTATTTTGCACAAAATAATGTAATTAGATAGACTTGACTTATGGATACTTTCTATTAAGATAATCACTATCATAATTATTTTCTTAAAGTAAATATTTATTTGTATTATTAAAAAATAATATGTAAATAACAAGTAAATACTGTTATAAAATGTAATGAATATTTTATTATTTATATCACATGTTAAAATTGAAAATAATATATTCACACAAACAGATAAAGCTAGTTCAAAAGAACAGCTAAAAATAAAAGCAGGCCAACATTAATAAGACAGAGACAACAAAAGCCCAGGTACTACATTAGTGTGAGAAACGCCAAAAAGCCCAGAAATCCGAAGGCCCAAATAAAAGAAGGGAAGTGATCTGAGATTACGTTAATAAGAGAGACAAAAGAAAATCCCATAAGCCCACATAAAATTTCCAATATTCATCATTTGGGGCATTCGAAAATTGAACTGGGGACCTCTCGCACCCTAAGCGAGAATCATACCACTAGACCAAATGGTAAACAATTAAATTGGGAATATAAAAAAAGTGAACATGTTCGTTAACACAATTTTTACCAAATTTATAGAAAGGTTCTGGAAATCCAATTCTAGGTCAAGAATCAGAAATTATAATGTTATTTCTTAAATAATTCAGCGATTGGGGAATATTAATTATAAACAAGGTATGTGCATAATTGTCTATAGCAATATGTATATTTTTAAGATCAAACATTTTTTATTTTATGCATAGAAATGTTAATATATAATAATTTATTAGATTCCTAAATTAACTTTAATTAATAGATAATTTCGGATTCAAGATTTTTATCCTATACTAATTACTCGGACTCCACTATATATACTCTAAATTGACCCTAAAAAATGATTAATTTATAATTTATTACACCTTAAATTTTGAGAGATCAATAAGAAAAAACCAACTACTGTTTAATAAAAAGATTATAAAATGATATATTATAAGTACTGTTTTATTTAATTTTTTTCTAATTTAATAACAATCCATTATTATGATTAATTTTTTCATTATATTAAATTCTTTATTTTAATTTTGACATTAGTAAATCATTAACATCGATATTAAAAATTCCACGAAAATAAAATATTTCACTTCCGACAAATAACATTAAGGATTTATTACCATAATTATTTTCTAAGAGTAAAAAGAAAATGAAAGAAAAATCAACCACGAGAATAACAGGAATCGAAAGCAGACAAACTACTTTTAATCGACAACCCTAAAAGACAATGTTACAATTGCCTAATAAACCTACAAAAAAAAAAAAGTTAATTCAAATAGTAGTAATTAGATCATTATAAGTTGTCTTGTCTGATTAATTAAGGGATTTAGAATCATTACCTTTATAAGGTTTTCTCCTCTCTTATAAGCGGTGTCCCACTCCTGACACTTATTTTCCATGCTCATAAACTTATAAACAGCACAACATGATGCTCCTAATCATGTGGTTCTATGACCGAAGGTGGTGGCTTGGCGGTAAAGGGCTTGTGATCTGTTTGATTAAGCAGGCTTTGATCTTTTATGGACACATTCTATTACACATGATGTCTAAAGTGGATTCCTCGTGCTGGACTCTTATTATAATGGGCGGAAGACCGCAACGTCATGATCCTGCAGGAAGGAATAAGGTTTCCCATCTCGGGAGATGATCATGCTTTATGAAGCTTAAATGAGAACATCAATATCTAACGGGTGTCAGAGCTGAAGGGTGCAATGACAAATACATCGAGTAGTTCTTTTTTTTGTTATAAAAAAAGAAAAAGAAAAATCAATGTGGATCTTGAGTTAGATGCAAAGCTTAAGCTTCTTGACATTAGGTATAAAGATTATTGTGCAACTTTTTTTCATTTACATGAATTGTTGTTGGTTGAATGTGAGTAGGGAATTCCAATCATGATTCATATGAAATAAGAAACAAAACCATGAAAATAGGCGTTGAAATTTAAGTTAATTTTATCAATTAACGGTCGAATTAATAGAACTAGATTGAATTCTAGCTAAATTTCAGTGTAAAGAGTTCACTTAGATACTGTCAGGCTACTTAAATGTTTTCCGGCACTTGTAAAAATTTTACGTAATGGTTGAATTATTGACTATTTTTTATGACTTCACTTAAATACTATCCGGAAGAAGAATTATGTAATATGAAAATTATTGCACTAATTTTATATTAAAAAAAAAATTCAAAGGAGAATCACAAAAAACCCCTTTGGTTGGGCAGTAGGAGAACAACATTAATGATGGTTTTATTATATATTTAATCCAAGAAATTCCAAAACAAAAGAAGAAAAAAAAAAAAAGAAAGGTCAACCTATAATGACAAGATATAGAGATTTCTAGCTTCATGAAGTTAAATGTAAAAGGCATAGGATTCCAAGACCCCCTTTTAGAATTCAAACTTTGCAATTATTAATATTCAAATGAATCTGTTTATAAATGTTGTTTGTTAACTCACACAATAGCATGCCCCAAAATGAAGCTAAAGCAGATTTTAGCATGTTCATTCCTTGCGCTCTTCATTGCTACTCAGTGCCATTGCTCTTCTGCGTTACTGCTTCATCCTGCAGAATCAGGCAATCCACTATATATATATGATTTGATCATGATTGGTATATAATTACAAGGGAACTCATTGTTTTTATGATTCTTGTAGTTGATTCCAGGCTGAGAAATGCACAACCCAACCCAAGCTCTCCCAGTACCGGATATATGTCTGCTTCTAGGGTAATTACCATATATCACTGTTTATGATTTTTCTTTTTTTTGAATTTACTCACTAATTTATTTATTTTGGTGTTTCAAGAAATCTGGAAGACATGTCAAAAAAACAGTTCATAATAAGTCCCCATCAGGACCCAACCCCATTGGAAATTTGCACCCTCCATCTATCCTTGTCTGAGAAGAGAGACCCTTAGCATAATGTTTTTTGGTTTAAGAAGAAGAAGAAGAAGATGATGATGATGGCCATTACATGCAATTCTTTTTTGAATTTATAAATTTCTTTGTACTTAATTTCTAGCTTCCTTTCTTATTTTGCTCTGCTTGATTTTGAAATACGAGGCATTAATAAAATCTTGTTGGTAATCTGGAACAGAATGTTTACAAATTCTAATATTGTTCGTTTCTTGTATCTTGCTTGACTAGTTATTTAGTCTTATTTACTCCAATCAAATTCATATTATTATACGTAATGTATTTCATTTGAAAATAAATTAATAAATATTTTAATTTAAAAACTAAGTATTTTTTTATTTCTGCATTAATTATTTATAAGAATTTAATTTTATAGCAACAAAATGAATAGGTTAGTAAATTACATCAATATTGAGTTCGAGATTAATTTAAATATTAGTAAATTTAAGACTTTAAAATTTAATTTGACGTAGAGTTTAAATTTGCATAACGAGTGAGTTACTACTTTAAGTAGACTCAGCATATTATATTTATTTATTTATTTTTGTTAAGAAAGAAGAGCTTAAAGCTCTAAGAAGACATTGTTAATCTAGTATATGATACACCTATACTATCATGAAGAAGCCAATTTATCATTCTTGAAGGAGGATCTCTAAGGCAATGTGTTCCTAAGGGATACTTCCTTGCACACCTCGCTAAATAATCTGCGCACTGATTTGCTTCTCTATAAATATGCTTGAGAACACAGCTTCTAAACTGGTTGAACAATTGCTGAATCGCAATCACTAGTTGTTGTATTGTCCTTGCCGATGGAATGGAAGCTGAAATAAGCTGGACAACAACTACACTGTCACACTTCACTTGGATATCTCCTACTCCTAAACTTCTCGCCATTTGAAGTCCTTCTAGAACTACCCATAGTTCAGCATTTGGGATAGAACAAGAGCCAATATTTGCAACAAAGCCACCAAGCCACCGTCCAGAATAGTCTCGAAGAAGCCCACCTCCATACGCAGATTGTCCAATTACTGAACCATCCGTATTGAGTTTAACAAAGCTTATGGGGGGAGGGGACCATGCGATCAAAGCTTGCTCCTCGTTATTTATAGGATGACTAACTTTCCTTAGAACAATCTCTGAATCCAGAATGTCTTTAGCCATGCTCAAAACATCTAATTCTAGTCTCTAGATTGTCACATGTTCTTCCCGAAAATACCATTTGTTGTGTCTTTCCCATATCTTCCAGCAAACACCAAAAATAATTTTCCATGGGACACCCGAATGGTGCATCTGATTATTATATAAGTTGTTCAAAAGTCAATCCTCAACAGAACACTGATTTCTGAAAAATAAAGATGGACTAGGTACTCTGAGGTTGTACTAGACTTGCTTTACATAACAACAATCTAGCAAGACATCGAGCACTCCTTCATTCATATCCATACAGATAGAACAATGCGGGGAAGCACACAAATGACGTCTAAATCTCTCAGCATTTGTCAAAATTTTTTGATGCAAGGTGAGCTAGAGAAACGTCCTCACTCTCTGAGGGCTCTTCCATCTCCAAACTAAATTCCACCTCTTCGCATTATCTGGTTCCCGCTGCTTGGCTAGCCATCTATAAGCTGATTTTATGGAAAATTTTCCTGGGCTTGTGAGACTCCAATAGATGGTATCATGTCCTCTTTCTGGAGAGGGAGGGAGGATAGCTGCAATATAAATAAGAATAGAGTTAGGAAGGAATGCACTAAATTTATCCCAATTCCATGAACCATGTAAACATAGTCCACTACAAAATCATCCATAATATTTATAGGAATTTCAGAAATAGCCATTTGGATGAGAGAAACATCTTCCAAAACCCATCTATCTTTCCAAAATTTTGTACCAAGGCCATTGCCAATAGTAATCATCGAACAATTAGAAAGATGATTGCAAGAATTAACAACACCCTTTCAAAGAAAAGAGGTATTATTATTATTTCTTAAAGATTGCAAAGACTTGAAATCTGCTTGTACTTTATATTTATTCTTAAGAACTTGAGTCCAAAGGGACTCATTATCGGTTTTTAAACCCCATCCAATTTTCATAAGAAAGGCTTCATTAAGCAAGTCTGTCATTCCTAGGCCTCCTATATCCTTTGGTTGAGTGATTTCCTTCCAAGGCACCAGAGCTATCTTCTTCTTCTGGTTAGTGGTTCCCCAAATGAAGCTCCTACAAGCTTTATCAATATCCGAACACACTTGAGTAGGGAGCTTTGTGGTCTGCATTGCATATTGTGGCATGGTTGCTACAACAGAGCTTGCAAGTGTAATTCTACCTGCCAGGGAGAGATGAGAACCATTCCATTCAGATAATTTCCTATAAACATTATCAAGAATATAAGAATAAGACGAAATTTTAAGCCTTCCATGAAGGAGAGGCACACCAAGGTACTTCCCTAAATTATTAAAACTCAATCAAAATTTACTATTCACAAGAATAGTAAATTGTCATTTTTATCCTTAATATTTTTTATTGTTAAGGAGGTGAGATTTTTTTTCCCTGCTTTAGTTTTAGATCTATTTTTTTATTCTTTATTTCTTTTTTTATTTTCCTTTCATTTCTCTATGCATTATTTGATTGCAATCTATCATAATTTTCATGGATAGAATAATTGATTGCAATCTATCATAATTTTAATGCATTATTAAATTTTAGTTTTTTTTTCTCTTTTTACTGACACTGCCGTATTTAATTTTTGAATTTTTTATTAATTGCTGTTATATTTAATTTTTAGATTTTCTGGTTTAATTTCTAAATTTTCATATTTAATTTCTATATTTAGTGTAATACCCTGAAATTTTTATTTCGAAATATTCCCATTTAAATTTAAATTGTAAATTTTTAGCCAATAATATTACGCCACGTAATATTATGGGGATCGAAAATCATTTTGGTTCGCCCGAAAATTTATTGAATAATCGTTAATCAAATAAAATCGGACCAATATTTCTTTAATT
>CANUEX010039132.1:0-93242 GCA_948099535.1 Jatropha multifida
CCCCCTTCCATAAATATTTTTCAGGGAATAGAAGTACTGTTGATCCATAAGACTCTGCTTTCTTCTTCGCAGAGAAGTGATCATGTTAGTATACACTCTCTAGTAATATTTAGAATACTCCGCATATTTTATTTTAATCCGCAGTTAGGATGTTTAAATAAATAATGGCTTGTAAAATAATTATATGTGATTATAAATAAATTGTGGAGTGTAAATGACTATTTGGGAGACTGTATAAATAGTTTGAACATATTATGACAAATAAATATTTGTATGAGAAAATATTTTTATATGGATATGGGCCCAAGCTGTGAATAGTACTTAATACTAATGCTGGGTCAAAAATTATTAACTCTGATTGTTTTATGAAAATGTCATAATATGGGATTACTACTCCGATAGTCAAATGATAATAGGGATGGATTTTGATAGTTTAGGCTTACTACAGGCCTCGGGTGCCTTAAGCTTACCTAGGTCCTAGTGCCAGTCCGGCCCACGGTTTTGGGTCGTGACAAATAATTTCTTAATTTTTTTCTTAATATTAATTCACTAGAAAATATTATTCACTAATTACTTAAATTCTCCAAAATATTCATGAAATATTTTATATCCATCTAAATCATGTAAACATAATCCAAAAATACTAAATGAAATAAAGGACATTAATAGTAATTTTTTCAGATCGAACTGGTGGTACTATTCACAAACCAATAAACTAATACTCACTAATAATTTATTACTTAGTTTGTTATGAAAAATTTATATCTTAACTTAAATTAATTAAGACTAATCACATAAAATTTAATTAACTCCACAAATATTAATTATTTTCAATATTATTATTGAGTCTAAATAAAATATTATTTACCATTCATGACCCGATCAAATAATATCATTTTAAGATCCGAAATTTTAGAGCTTTACAAAAGCCTTTATCAAAAAGTCAATTTTGTTTCTATTTTTCTAATACTTTATTTCTGTTTTTATTGTCTTCTTTTCCATTTGTATGGCTGCGATTCTACGATGTTCTTCTACAATTTCTCTTTATTTTTTTTTGAATTCTATTTTTTTTCTATGATCTCATTTTTGTATAAGTATATCAGTATCTCAATTCTCATCAGAAAACTATCACCACTGTGAATAGTATTTATGCTTTGAAGTGGCAAGATAATATATAAATTTGCACTGTATTAATTTGGTTTGATTTAATGTATTTATTGGTTTCATCGTTGAAGCATGTAAACTATGGAGAAATTTACTCTTATAGATTTCTTGTTTCCTTTTTTCATTTTTCTAGTATTTCCTTTTTTCAGTGTTTCTCATTTCTCTCTCGTGAGGTCATTTTTTATATTATTAAATTTTTTTATCGAATTTGTTATTATCTTAATAATTATCATTTTTTGACATTTTATTAAAATTAAAACCTCATATATGACATTTATTAAATTATCCCATTAAAATTTATGGAATTTAAAAATTTAATTACAATTGATAATAATATTGATAGTTAGAATTAATATAAATTAAAAGAACAATGACTATTCTAACTTTTGCTAGCGAATCGTTGATAACAAAAGGAAAAAAAGAACTCTTGATGACGAAATTAAAACTTGCATAAATAAAACACACACATATATATATACAATAATATTAAGAGAAGACAATTTTTACAATAATATTATAATTTCTAATTAAAGTATGGCAAAACTTCTACAATAAGACATTATTACTGTACTATATTTTCCACTTTACTAAATTTATAATTATTTTGTACACTATTAAAATTTTTTATTTTATTTTTTAGCCAATAAAATTTAAATCTAAATAGAAAATTATTACAAACAGTCAAATTAAAATACTTTCATTTTTTGCGACCAATAAAATTAAATCTCTATAAATTTAGTCAATTTTATAAATTTTGAAGTGCAAATCCCAATGTTTCCCTCCCCGTTCCCACTTATATACACATAAAATTATAAGATTCACTTGTGACTTCAGTTAAAATAGTTATTTCAGTACTTCTATGAGTTCAATATTATGAAAATATTAACTGAATCTTTATAAATAAATTCTATAAATCCAAATTCTCATTCAACCCAGTTAATGTCTAAATCTTTCAATTTCTCAATCCATTTTTGTGTATCTTGTGGTACAGAAGTTTTGGAAGGATTGGTTTCTTCCCCTTGCACGTTAAGCTTCTTATCCTTGGTACCATTTGCCTGCCGATTAGGGTGCCTCACCTTTATTGATAGAAGACGAGAAACTTCATGAAGTCCCCCCCATTTCTCTAATGCTCGCGCAATGTCATAACGCCCTGCCATTTTTTTGTTCAAGCAACAATTTAAAAAATGAATGAAACATGCTATTACAGTTCTAAAATTGTAGTCCAAACAGCTCTAAGTTACCAGCACGCTCAAAAGATTTTCTGCTTGGCATATATGAAGGATCCATTCCCCAGTTCTGCAGAAATCGATTAATCTGTTTTCATGGAAAAGCATGTTTAGTAGTGCGTGCATTAATCCATTTCAACAAAATATCATCATCATAACCGGACAATCAGCTCCATAGATGAGCTCAGGGGATGGGTTCGGTATGACAGTAAAATTACTCGGCTCCTCAGCAAAAATATAGAGGCAAAGTTGCGTATATCAACTCTTCTCCCGAGCACACAAAATGTGAGGTGTCTCGTATGTTGAATCACCCTTTTAGATGAGCTCAGAGGGATGACAGATTTTCAGAGAAAATGGTGACTTGGTCTTTTGAGCAAGAAGTCACTAAAAAATTTTCTGAATACACTGAATAAAATTATCCAACACCAAAGTACTTATCATCGTGTGCAAAGATATGCAAAAACCATTCTCTGTAAGGTTCGTGACTGACATACAAATGCACATGGAAATACAAAAACTAACAGTGCATGCACCAAAAAAGAAATCCTAATCATGCATACTCAAATCTCATGCACTTTGTTCATAATTTTATTTTTTTACAAACTTCCTCAATTTTTCTCCCTCCAAAAGTTTATTTTTCTTCTAAGAGAAAATGGCAAATTTTTTTGCAGAAGAGTTCTTCTAGCAAATTATTATCTACTCTACACAGTTATCTTGAAGACAAACATAAAACTTCATTATGCATCTAAAACATGTAATTAGAATATTCAGATATTAACAAAGCCGTAAAAGACCAGAAAACAACAACAAAAATGCTACCTCTTCCTGCAAATTCTCGAGATTGTCCCAGTATCCCTTCGGTTTTCGGCGCTTGTATGCAAGAGAAAGATTCATCAATGATGCAATTTTTCTGAACCCACCCATGCGTGTTATAGCCTTTTCAATATCAACCCTACTGTGCTTACGGAGTTGCTTTCTCATAGGCATAAATCCTTCCTGCCCATGTTCTGATATGAATTTCAGGAGCTCAGACTTGAGAATCTCAATGTCCTTCTGCAAGCCAGGAACCCTTGGTCTTTGTCTAAATGAATCTGGATTATTCGAATCAATGACTTTCTCAGTTGCGCTCCTATACTTGGTGTCTCCGTCACCATGAGTTGATTCAATTTTCTGGGAATATTGTTTGAGCTCATGAATTTCCATTGAATTTGCGGATTCCCGTTGCTCGATATAATCTCGAATTGCACATAAATTTGATGGGAGATCTTCATATATAACCTACAAGCGGAATATCAAATTTCAAGATCAAATTCAAATAGAGGTCATGATAACTATATTCAGAACAAAATCTTCCAGCAAAAAACATTAAGAAATGACATAAGAATTGGCATTTCGGTGGTAAAAGTAAAAAAAAGTTCCTACCTCAAATTGATAATTAAACATCTGAGCTACTCTATTCAATGGCACTAGATGATTTCAACGTTTATTAACCAAAGTAATTAAACATCTTGTGCATATCAGGTCTCATCATGTAAATAGCTCGTCAATGATTGCAGTTTCGTATGTGAATCATTCAAGATGCCACTGCCATGCAAATGTTTGAAACAAAAATCAAGCAACTCAATTTCAAAATGCCTAAACTTGACCTAGAAGCAACCAGGAAAGTTTCCATATAGGGGCTTCAAATTTATAAGTGCATGCCATCGTATAGAAACAGTATCCTAAATATCCAAAGTAGAGTGCCAAAATACTGAAAAATGTCAAGCTAGAGTACCTCCTCCATAATAGCTTCTGAAAGAATCGAATCTTTGTGCATTTTTGACTCAACACTATATTTCAGTAATGTGTGATGACTTCCTAGTTGCTCCAGAAGCCACTTTCCCTGGAATGAGTCAAAGTCTCCTTCTACTTGCTCAAAACTGATCTCCTGTTGAAGATGTTCACATAAATCTAGAACAACACGTGCATGAAGTACCATGTACAATAGACCCTTGCATCCTTCCTGTAAAAGGGTCATCCTTTGATCAACGGAGTTTTCCATTCATCAATTATTAATAAAAAAATTTAGATAGCTGACAATGGAAAGTACATATTATTATTACAGATAAAAATGGTCATTTGACTCCACGAACTGCAGCAACTTCTGAAGTTAAGTAACATTTCAATACATCCAGGAAAGCGACCAGGGTTGGCATCAGGTAGGGAATCAATAATAAGCTAGTGGCTAATTAAGAAACATAAGTTGTAGCTCCCACCACCCCACCAATGCAAATATTACTCTGTTATAAGTGATGGCAATACAACTGCAATCAGCATGCACTGCCACCATCATCACAATCCCATAACATTAAATAGCTTTTACTGACTGCCATCATCATTGGAGGTGGCAATTCAAGATTAGGAATTGCTTTTGTGTTGTATCTAGTGTTTGAAATGAAATTAACTGACACAAAACCCGACAGGACCAAATATTGGGATAATAAACTTACACATGAACTACATGTCTAGTTTTTAACCTGTCACTAAAGATGTATCTGAACAAAACAAATGACTTGGATAGCATACTTATTTGATTACTAGATTTAAGTCTATTTATTTTCTAATCACCTATTTAACTTTAATTTTTTTTTCCTGGAGTTACATCAGGGACAACAAATTACATATATATGAAGGGTTGTTTTTTATCTTAAAGTTAATGAGGGGTGTTGATTTTGAATTGGAGGGACAATCCATGACAATTAATTCGCAGTAACGCAATAGCAAATACAATTAACAAGCAGTGCTACTAGTTTCGTGTCATAATTCTGTCATATGTATGTGTAGGCTCCAATGTTACCAGCCCGAACATCCATCCACCACCCACACCCCATGGCCACCATCACCATTGCCAACACACTTTAAAAAATAATTCTTATTCCTAATCCTAAAGATTTTACCTTTAGAGGGAAAAAAAAAAACAAAAAAGGAAAAGGGAAAAAAAAAACAAAAAAGGAACATGGATAGGTAAGAAATAATAAAGGAAAAAAAATAAAGAACACGTTTTACGGTTTGTATCTAGAAATGAAAAACAGAACATAGTCTTCTGCAAATAGGCTCAACCATTTCCCACTTGAGATGAGGTACTTGAGTCTTGGGGTTTGAAAATTAAAGATCTTTTAGTGAAATGGTGGTAGAAGATAGTTTAGTGCTTGTATCTGAAGTCATTGCTGAATCCTAAAGGTTCATGTTTGAAGATCATCTTAGAGTTAGAGGTTGGATTAGGGGAAATAAGAAATTTTGGCTTTTTACAGGTCAAACATGCCAATTTCCTGGGATTAGGGGAAATAAGCAATTCTGGCTTTTTATAGGTCAAACATGCCAATTTCCTGGGAACTAATTTTGTTTTCAAGCTTACAAATTTTAGTTTGTTATAGTCATTAACTTTCGAGGAAGTATGCTGTAAAAGTACTACGGCTGCACATGGCCCGTTTTAACCCACCTCAACCTAAGCGACCTAACCCAATCCAACCCAACTCAGCGGGTTTGAAGATATAATAGGTTGGGTTGGCGAGCATCTTTATAATTCACGGGTTGGATTGGATTATGGGTTCATTAGATAAACCTGCAGACCCCGATCCAACCCATAAATAAATTATGAATTATTTAGTTGATAAGATTTGATTTAAAATTTTGAATATAATACTAAATTATTTACATATTATATTCAGTAGATATTATCTTTGCTTTTGGAGCTTATTGTAGTTTAATTAAACATATTATATAATTATATTACTAAGTATTTTTAATTTTACTGGACGTCTTTTTTATTAGGAAATTTAATTTTTCATTGTTGATTATGATTATGATAATGATAACAATGAACATGTTAAAAAATTTAATTTTAATATTATCGTTGAAATATATTTTTAGTTTGTGAAAATTATTGTATAACTAAGATTTTAAGTATATTTAATTTTTTTAATAATCCTCTTAAAGAGTTGTAATTTTTTTAAAAATAATTTTATGATTATCATTTATTTGATCCACGGATTTACGTTGAACCCGTATTCAACCCAACCCGTTTATAACTCACGGGTTCACGCATTTAATGGATTGGGTTGGGTAAAAAAAATCATCGACCTACACATACGAGTCAGGTACTTTAAATCAATCAATCCAACACAATCCGACCCATGTGAGGCCCTAATGGTTTGGATAATTGCCTAGAAAGTAGGATTTCTAAGCTCACTTCTTTCATAACAAACAAGACAAGAAGAGAATTCGTTGGTCACTTAAGTGATTTTAACAATAACTTAGGCTATTATTAAAAAGTGACCTCTAAAATAGAGGAAGAGAAAAGGCAGAAAATCACCATTAAAGGACCTTCACTATGGTGTTAAATGAAGACCCATATGAGAGTAGGTGTTCTAAAAGGAAAGTCATTTTTCAAAGAGAGAAAAGATAGATGCCTAGTTATGCTTCCCTTTCCACCTCCTATTCTCATCTTGGTTCGAAAGAACGGTCATAAAAAACATTATAAATAAGATGTTTGTTTCTCATCTGATAATGACGTTATGGAAAAGCAAATTTTTGTTTATCCCTAATCCTAGGTGACGGCCACAAGTTCAAGGCTCAAATCATTGAAGCACTAAGCATCATGAGCTTTCATTATTTATTAGTATACTCTCATATATATCATGCTCAATTTTGGCTTATAATTTCAGCTAATCTTAATCCTAGTTAAGTAAACAAAAAGAAATGTCCACTTTCATCAAATCGAGCAATTTGTAACTACCAATACTACAATAAGAAGGGAGCATTGTGAATACAAAATTATGCCTATACCTGAAGTATGCGAACTTTGTTGTTTTCTCGTGATAAAATCCTACTAATAGCCAAGTTCGGAACTATCCTGCAAATATAGTAGCATAAGAAGAACAAAATTTAGGAATAACATTAGCTTAATTGCAAAAGTCAAAAGTCAATCTTCTCATCATGTTGATTTTCTATGCTTTTTCACTTGGAAAAGAATTCAAATCCACATTATTTCAAGTCCACACGTATCCCAATGAACCCTTATTGTAGTATCAAATACTGATAAAATGCCAATTTCATTTCTCTCTTGTGAAATGGCTAATATTACACCTCTTTTTTTTTCTTTTTCTTCTTTTCCCATGTTTTCTATTATTCTTTTCTTTTTGCTCCTTGAGGGACAAGAGAGACAAGCTACTATGTTGCATGGAAACAAAAATGAAGTAACGTTGAAACGGGGAAACGATATTTAAAATATAATTTTACACAAAGAAATGGTATTTTATTTGGGAAAACAGACACGTGGAAACATTCCGAAATGCGGAAATGCCCATAGCTAAAAGTTTCCATGCATCAGAGACTAGCTGTTTCATAAAGGCAATTTGTGAAAGATGTTATGCAAGTCCTTAGGAGTATAAATTACACCATCAATCTGCTCCGGATGGATATGAATGCAGGAGCATGCCTTCTTTTGTTTATTTGTTTAGTATTAGAATTACTAGTTAATTACTAACACATGCCTAGCATGAGAAAATTTGCAATGGATTTATTTAAAAAGTTCAAGATGGAAAAGGTGCAAATTAGCTGCAACTCCACTAATTTTTAAAGAAAAGTTAACTAAAGAAGATGGCGCAGGTAAACTAGATTCCTAGGTCTATAGGAGCTTGATTGGAATCTCATATGCTTCACACTGTCAAGATCTAATTTGATGCTTACTGCTAGCTTGCTATCTGGTTTCAAGCAAACACTACTTGAACTCGCAGAGGAACAACAAAAAGAATGGTAAGACATGTCAAGGACATTGCGATCTCAGAACATGGTATTTGAAGACATTGAAAATGGAAGGAATTTTAGAATGTATGCAGAGAATGATTGAGAGGGTTGTGCTGATGATTTGAGTAGCACCACTGGATATGCTTTTACACTTGGTTCAAGAACCTTTAGCTAGAATTTAAAGAAGCAAGAGGTTATATGGAGAAATGCTCCAGATGTTTGAAAATGAAGTCAGTGAGAGAAATTGACTCCTTGTGGACAACAAATATCCAATTGCAATTGCTAATTAACAACCCAATTTGGGATTGTAGAACTAAATATATCAATGCTAAATTTTGTTTCTTAACAGAGGCTAAAAATGAACAAGAGGTACACTTGGTGCATCATAGAACACGAGCAAATTGCTGATATTTTTACCAAGGCACTAGCTAAGAGTATATTTGAATTTTTGAACAAGATGCTTGGTGTGTCAAACAAAATTCTCAACAAGAAGTGTTGAGAATTTATTTAGAAACTCTCAAGTTATCTTAAATCATTCAAGGAATTTTGTATTTTGTCTTTTGTTAAGAGCTTACTTAGTAAGTTAGATTCTGGTTTTAGTTAATAAGTATGTTAGTTTGTATGTTATTATTTGTATGAACCACTATTTAGTTATGGGAAAAAAGCAAGCATGGTGAGGCATGATTCTGACCAAGTTTCATAGTTGCTAACTTGTAATTAGATCTATATAAACATTAAAATATAGTAAAGTGTTTTGCCCCTTGGGTTCTTTTATGGAAGCTGTTTTCTTTTTGTGTGCTGTGTTAGTTAATTCTCTGCTCTAGTATTCTCAATATACATAAAAAAGAGTCTAGAACTATCTTCATCTTACTTTCTTCTCTCCTGCAGCTTTACTAATCACTATAACTCAACCATTGGTACCAGAGGATTTCTTGATTTACCATCCAAATGACCAAAATCATCTAAAATTGTTATCTCAACTTTTCTTTAGTTGCTGCTGCTTTCAACGTCATTAATATCGATCATTCTTTATTACATCTTTCCACACTTTTGAGCATCAATTTTTAGTGTCCTTGCTCTAACATGCTTATCCTGTATAGTTTTGATTCTTAACCACCAAACACATGGTACTACACATCATAACTTTAAAAATTTTCCCTAAGCATACTTTTCCATTTCACCCATCTATACGATTTAAATCCTCATCGTGTCCACTTGTACAATAGATCTAGGTGTATAAAACACGCTTTAAGGCACTTCTACACTACCCAACCAACTCCACTTGCCAATGCCCTCATTTGCTGAAATTTTAACTTCTATTTCTCAATTTCTATTCTCTTATTTTCAAACCTTAACTCTAAGATACACCTCCTTTCTAGCAATTTATCAAACCCAAATCAAGTTTTGGAGATTAGATCTGTATCATTAGCAAAAAGAATGCATCAAGGACACCTTAAATATTTTTTGCCAATTCATCCATGGTCAAAGAGAAAATACATGGCCCTAGGAAAATCCTTGGCATAATCTAACTTGACAAGAAAGTCTTCCATATCACACACAAACACAACAACCCTCGTAATTTCCCTTTCATTATATATTAAAAAAAAATACTCATTTCCATTCCAATTTCTCAATCGAACCTCTCTCAAGAGTCAAGACTCTATCATATGCTTTTTGTATATATAAAAAACACGTCATTATCATTACTTGTTTCTCCATACTTCTGCAACAACACTTTTATGAGATTGCCTCCATAATCAATCTGAAACCTAGTTGGTTTTAAAGATCATTGATATGCATAGAAGTTGTTGTTCACCATTATACTCTCCAGAATCTTCATAGTGTGATTCATTATAATGTGACTCACTAATTTATCGTCTCACCAGTTTGAGCATCTTTGACTATCTTCTTATCACTAAAAATCAGAATGGGGATGATCCTCTTCCACTTCTTGGAGGTGTTTTCTTGACATTAGAATCTTATCAGACATGGTTAATCACAAAATTTCTACTTTCCTGATGCACTTTAACTTTCCTGATGCACTTTAACACTTCTATGAGATTCCTCCAGACCATTGTGTACACCCGTAGTCATCATTTTTCAAGGCCTCTCAGACCATTCATGTTCTAATTTTCCAAGAATAATTAACATTCCTTTCTTCCACTATGACACTAACATTGTTAAGGCTCTCCATATGATTCTCGTAAAAGAGCCCATAAAAGTAGCTTTACTGATGTCCTTTATCTTGTTCTTCCTGCACTAACATCATCTTGTCCAAATATTTTATACATTAACTCGATTTAAGTTTGTACATTTTGGTTCCTTCATACTGTTAGAAGAATCTGCTTTTAAGTATTGCTGATTTTGTGGCAGATTTTATTTTGTATGATTTTAGACCTCTAGCTGGTCATTTAAAGCCTATAGATTTTCTTCTGTAAATATTTTATTCTTTCCTTGATTAAGATGTAAATAGATCTGTATATAGATATTTTAGGGGGCTGAAAATCAGCTTGTAAATAGTATATAAGTGGAACTCTCCACTAAGGAAAGACACACCAGTTTCTCCTAAACTCTCTTAAGTTTGTTATGGTATCAGAGCCACAATTTTGAAATCTGTTGTCTTTTAGCTCTAGCTCATTTTTTCCTTAGTTATCTTGATCTAGTTCTCGCAGCCTCATGTCTTCAGATAAGTATGAATTTCCCTTGATTCATTTTAATAGCAATAATTGTTCTGCCTGGGCATTCCATTTTGAGATACTTGTTAAAGGAAAAGATCTATAGAGTCGTATTGATGGAGGCAAACTAGTTGCTGATTAGAGCAAGGCCTAGTGGGAAGTCAAGGATGCTTAAATCATGACATGGATTCTTGGATCTGTTGAACCCAACATTATTCTGAATCTTCTACCTTTTAAAACTGCAGCTAAGATGTGGAGTTACCTAAAGAAACTCTATAGTCAACAAAATACTGCTCGTAAATTCCAACTTGAACATGAATTAGCCACTCTACAACAGAACAATCTCTCTATTTCTGATTTCTACTCTACTTTTATGAATCTTTAGGCTGAATATACTGATATTATTTATGCCACCGTACCATAGGCAGGTCTTAGTCCTGTTCAATCCGTCCATGAAATTGCAAAAATAGATCAATTTCTTATGAAATTAAGATCTAAATTTGAAGGCACAAGATCCAATCTTCTCAATCAAGATCCAGTTCCCTCCTTGGATGCATGTCTTAATAAGCTGTTTCGAGAAGAGCAACGACTTCACACTCAAACTATCATGGAGCAACAAAGATCTACCTCCGTTGCAGTGGCTTATGCAGCACAAGGAAAGCCAAAAGGAAGGGACATGAGTAATGTTCAATGTTTTTTTTGTAAAGGATTTGGTCACCATGCTTCAAATTGTTCCAAAAAATTCTGCCATTATTGCAAAAAAAAAGGCCATATCATCAAGGAATGTCCCACTCGATCTCCTAAGAAATCTGCTACAGCATATATTGCCTCAACTAGTTATTCTAGTGCTAATGGTTCTATGGATGTAGCAACCCCTACATAAAGTTTTCCTAATCCTTTTCAAACTGTGACCCCTGAAATGATCCAACAAATGATTATCTCTGTTTTTTCTGCTCTAAGACTTTCAAGTAAACCTTTTTTAACATCATCTACTTGGTATTGTGATTTTGGGGCATCCGATCATATAACCAATAATGCTCAATTTCTGACCAATGTAAACAAATATTCTGGAGATCTTAAGATTCATACTACCGATGGTAATCGTTTACCCATAATAGCTACCAGTGATATTTCTTCCTTTTGAACTGATGTTTTTGTCTCTCCTAGCCTTGCCACTAACCTTGTTTCGGTTGGTCAGTTGAAAATAATTGTACTGTGAAATTTTCTAAATCTAGGTGTGTTGTGTAGGATTAGCAATCAAGGAAGATGATAGCAAGGGGGCCTAAAGTAGGACATGTTTTTCCTCGAGTTTCCTTTGTCTTCATATTTGATGTCTCTTTTTGTCTAATGCAATTTTGCACATGTTGATTACCGAACATGGCATAAATGCTTCGATCATCCAAATTCTAATGTTCTCCATAATTTGCTTAATTCTAATTTGATTGGGGATAAAAAGTTACCTTCTCCTGGTGCTATCCAATTTAATTGCAATTCTTGTAAACTTGATAAAAATAAAACTTTGCCTTTTCCTACTCATACACCTAAAATAGTCCAACATTTTGCAATAATACATAGTCATTTGTGGGGTATGGCACCCGTTATCTCTCATGCAACTTACAAGTACTTTGTTACTTTTATTGACGACTATAGTCATTTCACTTGAATTTATTTTTTGCATTCTAAAGCTGAAGTATTTTCTGTGTTTAAACTTTTTCATGCATATTTTCAGACTCAATTTTTTGCAAAAATCAAAATCCTTCGTTCTGACAATGGGGGTGAGTATATGTCTCATTTACTTCAAGAATTCCTTCAGGCTAATGGAATAATTTCTCAAAGATCTTGTCCATCAACTCCACAACAAAATGGAGTAGCTGAAAGAAAAAACCGCCACCTTCTTGATGTTGTCTGTAGCCTTCTTTTGGAATCATCAGTACCCACTCAGTTTTGGTGTGAAGCTCTCTCCACTACTGTCCACCTCATTAAACAATGTCTTTCCTTTCACTCGTTTGTTTGGCTATGCTCCTAACTATTCTCACCTGCGTACATTTGGTTGTCTATTATGTTCATCTTCCTGCACATGAATGCACAAAGCTCACGGCCCAATCTATTAAATGTGCTTTTCTAGGATATTTAGTACATCAAAAAGGTTATCTTTGTTATGATCCCAATCTAGGTCATACTTAGATTTCTAGAAATGTGACTTTTCGAAAAATCAATATTTTTCTCTCTCTCATCAAGGTTCTCTTTCTCCTTCATTTTCTATACTATCTTTATTTACTAACTCTACTGCAAATTTCACAACTTCTAAACAACTTTTAGCGTATCAAAGACGTCCCTTTGCCACAACTAACCAGTCGTCTACAACTATAGAGCCCCCATAAGCATCTACTCCTGCCGTTGATTCTGCCATAACAATTGCACCTGCCCCTCGTAGACATAATACACGGGTTGCCAAACCTCCAAATAGATATGGTTTCTCAAATCCAACAGCCTTAACAGTCACCTGGTCTTCTATTTCTATTCCTTCATCTTACAAACAAGCCATGGAGCATGATTGTTGGCGAAAAGCTGTTGAAACAAAAATTCTTGCACTTGAGGAAAATCAGACTTGGGAAGTTGTATCACAACCTCCATTTGAGAAACCTCTTGGCAGTAAATTTCTATTTTCTATCAAACTTCGTTCTGATGGATCTATAAATCTTACAAGGCTAGATTGTTGGTTCTTGGAAATAAGCAAGATTATGGCCTAGACTATAAAGAGACGTTTGCACCGGTGGCAAAAATGACCATTGTGTGAATCCTTCTAGCACTTGCTGCATCTCAATTATGGATTTTACTTCAAATGAATGTCAAGAATGCATTCCTACATGGAGATCTCAAGGAAGAGCTTTACATAAGACTTGCCCATGGTACGCCTACTACCTCTCCTAATGATGTTTGCAAGCTAAAATGCTTTTATATGGCTTGAAGCAGGCCCTGCGTGTCTGGTTTGAAAAATTTCGATCCACTCTCCTTGGGTCTTCTTTTACTCAGAGTCAATATACTCCTCTTTGTTTTTCCAACAAATATCTAAAGGTATTGTTGTTCTTGTTTATGTGTATGATACAGTTATCACTGGTTCTGATCTAGAGACTATCTCTAATCTTCAAAAATTATTGCACTCCACTTTCCATATGAAAGATCTTGGTTAGCTCACTTACTTCTTGGGGTTAGAAGTACATCATCAACCATAAGGTCTTTTCTTAAACCAACGGAAGTAACCTCAGGACCTAGTTCAAATGGCTGGACCCGCAGGTGCTACTTCAATAGAAACTCCAATAAAATTGAATGTAAAATATCGAAGAGATGAAGGAGAGTTTATTCAGGATCCCACTTTATATAGAAAACTAGTTGGTAGTCTTATTTATTTAACTATCACCCTGCCAGATATCTCTCATGTTGTACACACTGTTAGCAAGTTAGCAGTCTCCTCGACATCACCATCTATCTGCAGTTCATCGCATCATTCAATACCTTCTTGGCACACCTACCCGTGGTCTATTTTTTCCTACTGGTTGGGCAGGTTGTCCAAACACCAGGAAATCTACTACTGGCTGTGCATGTTTCTTGGTGATGCTCTTATAGCTTGGAAATGCGAGAAACAGAACCATGCATCTAAGTCCTCCATGGAGGCAGAATATCGTGCAATATCCGCTGAATGTTCTAAGATCATTTGGCTACACGGTCTTCTTGCAGAACATGGATTTTCACAAAATCAATCGACTCCATTACATGCTGATAACACTAGTGCCATACAAATTACAGCCAACCTTGTTTTCCATGAACGCACTAAGCACATAGAAGCTGCCTGTCATTCTATTTGAGAGGCCTATGACCGCCAAGTTACAACCCTGCCACATATTTCCATCACCTCTACAACTCGCTGATATCTTCACCAAATCCATCACATGCCAGCGCCATAATTTCCTCATTTACAAATTGATGCTTGTAGACTTGCCAGCATCAATTTGAGGGGGGGATGTTAGAAGAATCTGCTATTAAATAATTGTTGATTTAGAAGAATATGCTTACTGATTTAGAAGAATCTGCTTCTAAGATTGCTGATTATGTGGCAGATTTTATTTTGTATGATTTTAGACCTCTAACTGGTCATTTAAAGCCTATCGATTTTCTTCTGTAAATATTTTTTTCTTTTCTTGATTAAGATGTAAACAGATCTGCATATAACTATTTTAGGGGCTGAAAATCAGCTTGTAAATAGTATATAAGTGGAATTCTCCACCAACAAAAGACACACCATTTTCTCCTAAACTCTCTTAAGTTTGTGACATACTTCCCACCTAGTATGGAAATATTTCTCCTCTTTTTGCATACAAGTTCTCATATATCTTCTCTAAGAACTTTGTTCTAGGAACTATCTTTCACGCGTTAATTTGACTTCACTTGCAACACCTAAGAAGAAAAACCCTTGGAAACCAATAATGGACTGAGTAAAGCTGCCAGGCTGAAGCCAGTCTAAACTATCACAGACAAAAAGAAAAAGCAAAGCCTCAAGTTCACAGAATAGAACAACTTTATGCAGAATTACATACACTTCATCCTGTTTGAAAAATCATTAATTAATTTTTTAACTTTGAATTAGAAGGTCAAGGGGGGAAAAATATGCAAGGCTTACTCGGGAAGACTCTCATAAGTAGTCAAAACTTTCCAGACTTCATGAACAGGAGCTTTTACAGTTATGCTAGCAACAACACAGCGGTGAACCCCTCCATTTTCCTACATTCCAAAATCATTTCATCAGCAACTGCTACAATAAAAGAAGCTTATTGAAACAATTAACATGAAACTAATATTTTTTAAGACAAGAAATTAATTATTATTGAGAAAGAAAGAAATGGCTTGCATTATGGAGGACAAGAAATCCTCTTATAACTGAAAAAAAAAAACCCACAACATGAAACATAAAACACAGGCTAAGAAAGGAAAGCCGTCAAATCAAGTTGGATAACCTTCTAAATGACAATTGTACAAGGTCTGGAATCTAGGTCCACATAGACCCCAAAAACACAACTTTCTCCCTTATAAGCCAATATCATAAGTCAATTGGTTTTGTGACTTAAAGTTTCATTTTTCCTAATTCTGAAATCATATGGGTGAAATTTAGAGTCAGTTACCAATAGACCATCAAATCTGCGTAGATGAACTTCATCAACCATGCAAGGCCTATCAAGTCTGCAAACTTTTCCAAACACACCCCAGTTAGCATTTAACTCACTTGAAGATGATGCCATGTGACCAACATTTGAGCTGTGATAACTCCCTTTTAAATCTGGAGTTAACAATCTATCCTTCTCACAAGAAGCACCATCTATATCTGTGCCAGGAGAAGTAAATATGAACATTGATTTTCCATTTTCTGCAATTGTCAACTTTAAATTTCCTTGAAATTCCCTCTCAGCTCGACAAGCCAATGCTTGTAGATTCACTGGAAGATCTGACCTAATAATCCTCTCCAAGAAAATAGCTGGAAAGTTGAACCTTGGAATCACATTAACTTCATATGATAATAGTGTCGTTCCAGGCCTGGGAAAAAAAAAGCGATGGAATGAAGACAAAAGTAGAAAAAATTGATTGTAATGTCAGGAAAAAACTTTTGCACTTCTATAATAAATTATAAGGTAAAAGAAAGAAAAACAAAACAAAAGGGAGTGATACCCTGCTTTTGAGCTGAAGATCATCACAAGCAATTCATAACTAATCAAGTGTAATGAAATTGCTGCACAAACTTTTGACTCTGGGGAATAAAATTTTATTCATCACATAAAGGGGAAAAAGCAAAAAAATTGGATCCACACGTCAAAAAAAAAAATTCAACCACTTTATTGGAATTGCAATTGTTAAGAGATAAAAACTGAGCTTCAGAGTTTCATTACTTAATTTCAATAGAATGCAGCATATACACATTACGAATAACTATTTTTTCTCCTTTTTTTTTAAAAAAAAAAAAAGAAATTGTTTGATTAGCATCTCCATTTCCTTTAGTAAGGAAAATAAAACATGATATACATCAAGAAGACTAGTTTATAAGCAGTCCCCACATAACAGCAATCAAAAGGAAATTAAGGGTATAGATGTGAATAATATGAAGCGCCTATAACAAAATAGAGCATAAAGAAACAAAAATTATTAAGGTATAATAAATTTGCTTAATGCAAAAATGTGCTGCCTTTATACTATAAAAATATGTTTATATGCTTGTGTCGACATCAAGAAACTATTCTTAAGCTGCCATCCGATTAACAACAAACAGAAGGAAATGAAGAACATATTGTAGCTAGTAACATGGAATGTGTAATAGAGAGATTAAGCTAGTAAACTTATGTTCCATGCCAAACAATGAAAACTTCATACCAAATTAATGTATCTACCTTGTCCCTGATATTAATGACCATTTGCCATCAAACTTCTTAAAGTCCCCATCAACCATCGAAAAGTGCAGTTCGTGATTATTAGCCTAAACCAAAAGTCATTATTTAGGAAATAAAATTAAATTGCAACTTAAACATGCACGTGAGAATAAATAATTCTCGAATTAATCATAAAAGAATGATTTTTGAAATATGCATTTTCAGTTTTTTTACCAAAAATTACCAGTCAACCAAAAAAAAATGGAGATTGTGACCATTGGCTCAAATCATGGAAAATATTAAATTTACTTCTCAGGAAAAGGAAAAAAAAAAAAGAAATCATTTGTTAAACAGATGGAAGTGATGATAATTACAAAAAATTGAGGGAGATTGAAGTATTTATGCGTATAAATTGTACATTGGAAAATGCACCATTACACAAAGTGGAGCACATCAAAGTTGCAAGAAATAAAAAGCAAAGAACTCAGATCATGTGAGGAGTAGTGAAAAAACATTTAGCAACTCTTGATCTTTCTGAAAATGCATTCTTAATCCTGGAGGAATGGAGCAAAAGGATCTATATAGAAAACAAATAAATGCGTAATTGATTAATTGGATAGATTAACCAATGTAAATAAGAGCAAGAATCTTAAGAATGATTGCACGTAAGATCATTAAGATCACTTCTAACAAATGCAAAGGGAAACTGTATCATGCACTTTAAAACAGCTATTGAAACAACAAAGAAAAATTTAGATCAGCTAAAGAGATGATAAAACTAATCAAGGTTAGCACTTTGTACACCAGAAGGTCCAATCAAGAAATAATGACAACTCACAATGTACATGCAATATGAGTTTACAAATGGCATGAATGATTTTAGAATAACACTAAGGAATACAAATACGAAATCATGCAAGATTTGATACCAAACACCAATTGTGCACCAATTTGATTCTGACACTACAAAATATCTAGAATTTTATTTTTTGAACAGAAATGCAAAACTATAATTTTCTTAAATGAACACCACAATGAGAACATGCAGAATTTGAGCACTCTTATTCTTAAACTTAACCAATGAAGTGCACATCCAATTATACAATATACTATTTAGACATTTACATATTTATTTTTTTCTCTTGCTAATTATTTTTAAATTTTAATGCAAGTAGGACATGTTGTTTTTGCAAATATTCAATTTTGTATTTACAAAATAATTTATCTTTGTTATACAGCAGAATTTAGACAAAACCATGTCTAAAGATATTTCTATTTTCAATTTTTATTCTTATTTTTATTTTGTTTTCATTAAATAGTTTTACGATATGTTCTTAAATGTATCGTGAGTGATGTCCAGATAAGCTATCTATTTCAGTAAAAAAGTAAAAGATTGTTTTTGGCAGGATATATCATGCTCACCAAAGAATCAAAAGGTTTCTTTTGTTGCTGGGGCAAATACTAGTATTGTTTCAATCATACTTCCAAAAAAGAAAGTCCAGAAAAAGAAAGAAATAGTTTTTCTTACCAAACTGGCACAGAACAATTATAGATAACAAGTTAATTATCTATGTTAATTTTCTATTTTGTGTGATAAATTTAAAGTGAAATGCTAATGAATAAAGATAATGTTATATTTGATATCATTTTTTGATTTGCGAAAAAATTAGAATTGTATGCAATTGATGAATATATAAAGTAATTTTTTCCATACGATTAAATCATTCTTCGATTACTATACTTTTCAATAATGCCTTCTTTGATTCATTGGTTGTAGACTTGTAGCCTAATCTAAGGCTGAGCATACTGCAGTTAGACTGAAATTGCAGGGCTAAACATATGCTCCAATCCGATAGTGACACACATGCTACTTGAAGCCAGAAGCAAATGGGTGAAACTGTAGTTAAACTCTTCTTCCCACTTCAAGCTACAGGTATGAGTTCACTTGTTGTTTTCCAAAAATATATTAACATGTCACTACTTATGCTTGTGGTTATACAAAAGGAGTGGAAGTCATTATAATGACATCAAATTAAATGAAACGGAACTAATTAAGATTAAGAAAGTTACTGAAATGGGAAATTCTTGTAGATCCAATACAACACGAGCTTCAATATGCCAATAGAGTGCCCTTTGCAAGCCTCTTTGCTCCAACCATATCCGCCCAGGGTGGGGGCAAGGAATTATCCCACTGATCAAAATTAATCAAACAAACAAATTTCAATTCCAAACAATTGAACTCTATTTCGTGAACCAAACAAAGTCCATACCTGGAAACGAGATTGGGAATAAAATCAGCGAGCCGCTCGTAATCGGTGAGAGCATTCCACACCGATTGAATCTCCGCATTAACAGTTATTTGGGCTTTAATTCTTCGTTCCCGCCAAGAGATTACTTCCACCTCGCAATTCACCTTTCTTTCTCCCTTTTTTTCTTCGGTCTTGAGGAGCTGGTTCTTCCTCCTCCTTTTAGTATTACTTTTATGATAATCATGGCGGTTACTCGTACTTCTCGAGTGACAATCCTCAATTGAGGAGGAACGACAACGTATTACACATTTTTGAGACTGACAATGAGAAGCAACAACTCCATTTACATAACTGTAGCTGTTCTTGCTGTTGCACAGAGGAGTTTCCAATAGAAAGTTAAAAGAAGCTTTGCAGGTGATCATGGAGGTTTGAAGCAAACTGCTGTCCAATGCCCAGGCTCGCTATTCACGACCGTTTGTTTATGTCCACCAATTTTTCTTTTATTATATATTTTTTAATTGGCGTAACTCTGTCCATCAGTTTTTGTGTTTTTTATTTTTCATCTGGACGATATTTTTGGGCTCTGTCGTTTAATAATTAGAACAGCTTAAGACACCGCTACTCGTTGTTTATCCATGCTCTCGTGTGTGCGGCTATTATTTATTTTTATTTTTAAGATTGTCAAAATATATAATTTTTTATAGGAATAAACAGTAAATTAGACCTCAAAAGTCTGAACTTGCATACGCATAGGTGCTAAAATGATGTACTACAAAGAACATTTTAGAGATAACTACAGTACCATTTTAAACCGAAATCAAATCAAAATAAAATCAATTAAAATTGGCTTTAAATTATAGTCAATGATTTCAAATTCAACCAGTAATTAAAACTGTATATTTAAAATTTGATTCCAATTCTTCATTTTTTAATATCAAAATTGATAATTTTAATTTAAAACCGGCGATTCTAATCTAACACTGTAAAAAATATATTATTGAAAAAACTTTCAATTCATTTTTTTCTTATTTTATTTATTATGAAATATAAATAATAGAGAATATGTTTAGAAATATAATAGACAGAAGAAAAGATAGTAGAGAAAAATTGATTTAATATTATATTCTTAGTTACATAATTCATAGGATTAAGGGTTATTTATACAGTATCAAAAGTCTCTTTAAAAAATATAACCTTACATTAAAATATATAACCATTCATCCTAAATGACATAACTCTTTATTCCAAAAGATATGACTTTTGGATAAATATATAATATTTAAATAAACTTATAGACATCCATCATATTATATAGTATTTATAACACTCCCTCTTGGATGTTCATTACACAAAAGAATATACCTCATTAAAATCTTACTAGGAAAAAACCCAGTGGAAAAAAATTCTAGTGAAGGAAAAAGAGTACAGTATTTTTTATGTCTTAAAAATTTATTTTCTCCCCCTGATGAAGGTCTGTTTTTAGAATATTAAGCTGACACATACCGATCTTGTATACCATTTTCTTAAATGTTGAAGTTAGTAGGGACTTGGTAAATAAATTTGTCATATTAACACTTGAACGAATATGTTGTACGCTAATATCATCATTCTTCTGAAGATCATATGTGAAATAGAACTTTGGTGATTTATGTTTGGTTCTGTCTCCCTTAATGAAACCTCCTTTTAATTGGGCTATGCAAGTTCCATTATCTTCATATAACCTTGTAGGTATATTTTTATGAGATAAACCACGTTTTTCTCAAATAAAATAAATCATAAATCTTAACCAAACGCATTCTCAACTTGTTTCATGAATAGCTAATATTTCTGCATGATTTGAGGAAGTAGCAGTTATAGATTGCTTTGTAGATCGCCATGATATAGTTGTACCTCCATAAGTAAATAAATAGTCTGTTTGAGATCTTGCTTTGTGTGGATCAGATAAATACCTTGCATCTGTATAATCAATTAAATTTGGACTAGATTCATTGGAATAAAATAGACCCATATCAATTATCCCTTTCAAATCTCTCAAGATATACTTGATCTCATTCCAATGCCTCCAAGTAGGAGTAGAACTATATCTTGCAAGCAAATTAACAGAAAATGCTATATCTGGTCTCGTAGTATTGGCAAGATATATAAGTGCACCAATTGCACTTAAATATGGTACTTCATGACCAAGAAGTTCTTCATCCTTTTCTGGAGGTCAAAATGGATCTTTATTTACATCAAGTGATCGACCAATCATTGAACTGCTTAATGAATGAGCTTTATCCATATAAAATTGTTTTAAAATCTTTTCTGTATAGGCAGATTGATGAATTAAAATTCCTTTTGGTAAATGCTCAATTTGTAAACCAAGATAAAATTTTGTCTTTCCTAGGTCTTTCATTTCAAATTCTTTCTTTAAATATTTAACTGCATTTTGGAGTTCTACTGGAGTTTCAATGAGATTTATATCATCAACATATACAACAATAATAACAAATTCAAATGTTGATCTTTTGATAAAAACACATGGACAAATTGGATCATTTATATAACCTTCTTTCATTAGATATGCACTCAGGCGATTGTATCACATACGCTCAGATTGATTTAATCCATATAAGGATCTTTGTAATTTGATTAAATATAATTCTCTAGAATTTGACTTATATGCTTTAGGCATTTTAAATCCTTTAGGGATTTTCATATAAATGTCATTATCAAGTGAGCCATATAGATAGGCTGTAACCACATCCATTAAATGCATTTCAAGTTTTTCATGCACTGTTAAACTGATAAGGTATCGTAAAGTAATTGCATCCATAACAAGAGAATATGTTTCCTCATAATCAATACTAGGTCTTTGCGAAAATCCTTGTGCCATAAGGTGTGCTTTATACCTTATAATTTCATAATGCTCATTTCGCGCTCGTACAAAGACCAATTTGTATCTGATCGATTTCATACCCTTTGGTGTCTGGACTACTGGTCCAAAAACTTCATGTTTAGCAAGTGAATTTAATTTAGATTGAATTGCATCTTTCCATTCTAGCCAATCATGTCTTTGTTTACATTCTTTAACAGATTGAGGCTTAATATCTTCACTATCTTTCATAACATCAAGTGCAACATTGTAAGCAAAAACATTATCAATTATTGTTGTCACTCAATTTAAATTTCCTTCCGTACTAAGAAAACTTATTGACTTTTCCTCATTTTCTTGATATTCATGTAAATGATTTTCTTTAGAAATATCATCATGAACAATAATATCTTGATCCATTTTATTTGATTCTTCAATAGTGCAATTAGGATTATTTAATATTTTCTTCTTTCTCGAATTTTTATCTTTAGAACCTAATAGTCTACCCCACTTCTGGCGTATATTAGATTCATTAGCAATAGCACTAATAGATGGTCCTATAAGAACATCAATTCGAATAAGAACATTAGCAACTGAAATATATGATTTGGTTATTCATTTCGAATTAGTAAATGCATCTGGCATTTGATTTGCTATTCTTTCCAAATTGATTATCTTTTCAACCTCTTGCTTCCATATAGCTACACGAGAATCAAGATGATGTAAAGATGAAACTTTCCATTCAAGTTCCCTTCTTATTTCCTTTTTCTCTCCCCCTAATTCTGTAAAAATTATTTCATCAAATTGACAGTCAGCAAAACGAGCTATAAATAAATTTCCTGTCAATGGTTCGAGGTACTAAATAATAGAGGATGATTTATACCCGATATATATTCCTAACCTTCTCTGAGGATCCATTTTGGTACATTGTGGTGATGCTATTGGCACATATACAGCATACCCAAAAATTCTTAAATGAGAGATATTAGGTACATGATCAAAAGCTAATTGTATTAGGGAGAATTGATGATAATTTGTTGGCTTAATACGAACAAGTGCTGTTGCATGGAGAATAACATAGCCCTAAATAGAAGTTGGTAATTTTGTTCTCATAAGCAATGGGCTTGCAATCAACTGGAGACGTTTAATAAATGACTATGCTAGGCCATTTTGTGTATGAACATATGTTATAGGATGTTCAATAGTTATTCCAATTGATAAAAAATATTCATTAAAAGCATGAGATGAGAATTCTACACCATTATCAAGGCGAATAGATTTAATTGGATGATCTGAAAATGAGCTCGTAATTGAATTATTTGTGCAAGTAATCTCGCAAAAGTCAGGTTGCAAGATGATAATAAGCACACATGAGACCATCTTGAATATGCATTTATTAGGACCATAAAATATCTAAATTTTTCACTAGGTGGATGTATAGATCCACAAATATCCCCATGGATGCATTCTAAAAATGCAGGTGATTCATTTTCAACTTGGCTGGTAATGGTCTAATGATTAATTTGCCTTGATAACAAGCGGCACAAGAAAAATCATCATTTATAAGAATTTTTTTATTCTTTAAAGGATGACCATATGAATTATTAATTAATCTTCTCATCATTATGGATCCAAAATGTCCCAATCGATTATGTCAAAGTATGAAAATATTTGGATCAGTAAACTTCTGGTTTACTATAGAATGTGTCTCAATTGCACTAATTTTTGTATAATACAAGCCAGATGATAAAGTAGGTAGTTTTTCCAATACACATTTCTTTCTCGAGACATTACTAGTAATGCAAAGATATTCGACATTCATTTCATTTATAGTCTCAATATGGTATCCATTTCTGCGGATATCAGTAAATTTCTTCGAGATTTGGAAGAAAATAATGCATTACATATAATAAATTTTGTTCCCTCAGGTAGAAATATAGTGGCTCTTCCGGAGCCTTCAATTAAATTTGTACTACCAGATATCGTATTAACACTTGCTTTTTCCATAAGTAAATGAGAAAAATATTTTTTATTTTTCAATATTGTATACATAGTAACACTATCAATTAGACACATATCTTCGTCATTGAATTTTAATCCAAACGAAAATTTTAGAACATTCATACTATCTTCAAAAGAAAGCCTATACATAATGTTAGAAATATATAAAGTAAAACTGTATATAAAATTTAACAGAATAAAATAAAATATATAGCATTATTTATATTATATGATAAAAATAAAAATTTAAAAAATTATTTGACAATATTAACATAAAGCTAAATACACATAAAAATATTTAAATAATTAATTAGCAACTGTATCACCAATCAAATGATCAACCTTGCCCTCAAGGTGTTCAAAAAAATCTATCACATCCAAATGTGTTATATCAATCTCAGCATCATCAGCATTTGAAACAAAATTTGTTTCTGCATTTTTGTCTTTCTTTTTTAATAATGCTTGATAAAGATCAACTAAATGTTTTGGTATATAACAGGTACGAGACCAATGTCCCTTCGCACCACATCTAAAGCATAAGTCCTCTGAATTTTTAGATGGCATTACTTCTTGTTTTTTATCTTTCCTTTTCCACTTCTGGTGGTGGGAGTTTGATGAAGTACATGTACAATCATTACGATTGTAATATATATTTTTTTCTCGACCACAACTACGGCCACGACCACGTTTGGGACCATGATCCTTTCCATATAGGAGTAAGCAGAAACCTCATTCGCTTCAGGGAATGGGGTAGAACCAGTCGGTCGACTTTCATGATTTTTCATCAATATTCATTTTTTTGTTCAGCCACAAGAATGCATGAAATCAATTTAGAATATTTCTGAAAGCTTTTCTCTCGACATTGCTGCTGTAGGAGCAATTCCAAGCATGAAAAGTGGAGAAAATTTTCTCTAATATATCTTTATCAGTAATATTTTCTCCACATAGTTTTAATTGAGAAGTTATTATAAATATAGCAGAATTAACCTCACTGATTGTTTTAAAATCTTGTAGCCTCAAATGCATCCAATCATACCTTGCTTTTGGAAGAACAACCATTTTTTGATGATCATACCTTTCTTTTAGATTATTCCATAAAATAAGAGGATCCTTAATGGTTAAATATTCAATTCTCAATCTTTCATCAAGGTGGTGACGAAGGAAAATCATTGCTTTGACACGATTTTGTTGTGATGTTTGATTTTCATTTTTGATAGTATCTCCAAGACCTATTGCATCTAAGTGAAATTCAGCATCCAACATCCATGACAGATAATTCTTGCCCAAAATGTCAAGGGCAATAAATTCAAGTTTTGAGAGATTTGCCATAGAGAAAAAAGAGGGAAGTAAAATTTATTTTACCTTGAACTTTAATTCAAAATAAATGCTCAAAAGGAAGAGTCTCGTGTTGATAACGTATTATAAAATATAAAAAATAGAAAATATGTTTAGAAATATAATAGATAGAAGAAGAGATAGTAGAGAAAATTTGATTTAGTATTATATTCTTAGTTACACAATTTATAGGATTAAAGGCTATTTACAAAGATACCAAAAGTTATCTTTAAAAGATATAACCTTACACTAAAAGATATAACCCTTCATCCTAAAGGACATAATCTTTTATTCTAAAAGACATGACTTTTGGATAAATAAATAATATTTAAATAAACTTATGAACATTCATTATATTATATAATATTTATAATATTATTATAATTTTTTAAAATAAATTTTAAAAACTTCTATTAAATTGATTTATTGTTTTTCAATAATAATAATAATAATAATAATAATAATATTTATTAAGCTAGAAAAAAAATATTTTAAAAAACTTGAAATAAATTTTTTAATTTTGATTTTAAATTAAAATAAAATTAGAATATACTATTCTAAAACCGTCTTAATTATAGTTCGGCTTTGCTTTTACTTTTGTTATAACTGGGCCTGCGGTTATGAATCAGTGTTCATAAGTAAAACCCACGGTTCGGCAAGGTTTAGGTTCACCTAAAACTATTTAACAAAATTATGTATATTAAATTTAATTTTTAAAAATTAATAAAAAAGTATATTTTATTATAATAGGGAAGTTAAATAAGTACGGATCGGTCTGAATCGGTAACCACGCCACAGCCTCAGCCACAAGTAAAGCGACGTGAAATAATAAAATAATAAAAATGAGCTGTTGATATGTAAACCTAATGAAATACCCACTTTTGACATTCCTCTGCAACGCGCCTGTGTCCACCACACGTCTGACGTCTCTTTCCACTTCTCCGGTCGGTCTCCATATTTCTCGAGGTGACTTTATTCTTCTTTTTCGTCTTCTTTTTTAGCTGTTACCAATGCTCAATTTTTGTTTTATGATCTTTTTGTACGCTTTTTCCTCATTCGAAATTTGATTCGCTTGTTCCTAACAATTGGTTTTTTTTTTCCCTCGCCCTTATCTGGGTTTGAATTGTTTAGATTGAAATTTGGTTTCTTTCTTTCCATTTATTCTTAATTCTATTAAATTGGTCTCAGTTTTAGTTTGTAGAGTTTGAATTTTGCTCATTTGCAATACCTTCCCTTTTTTCTTTGGGTCAACAGGAAATTTCTTGATTTCGTATGGGTTTATTTATTTTGCTGTATTATTGTGTAATTATGTACGAATTCCGGGACATTCAAAGCAATAGATCAATCAAAGGAAAATCTTTGTTAGATGATGTTTCAGCCTATTTTCTTGTTGAACAATTGTAATGACTATTAGAAATTGCTGGATAAATGCTTAACTCGAGCACTTTTTCTTAAATTATTTTGAGTTTTTGTTTTGTCACTGTTTATGCCAACTAAACGTAATTCATTTGCTTTCATTTTACAATTGCGTTTTTTTTTTATATTCTTATTAAAAATTAACTCTTGGATTAATGTATTCTCAACTTGATTGATGCTTTTTTTTTTTGTTACATAGATGTTGAACATGTCAAAATTCTGAACCTTCAGTGCTTTGTGATTATTTTAGTTGAATTCTACTGTGATTTCTAGCTGTTATTATTTCATACCAGTTTTTATTTATTGTCCCATTTTTTTATTAACTTCTCAAGTTAGTCACTATAAATTGCTTTTAGAACAGGAATCAATGGATTTTTTGTTCAAGGGAATGAATGAGGACCCATCTGACTGCAACTTTGATGAGAAGACGATTCAGAGATGCCCATTCTTGAGGAACATTAACAAGCCAACTAGCTTTTCATTCTTGTCGGTGAATTTTCCCAGTCCTGTAAGTTGTTGATGAATCATTAGTAGCTCTTCTACCTTTTTGTCTTTTGGCCTTTGCAATTCTGTTTTAACTTGCAATTATTAAAGCTTTTTTCTTTATTTTAATCGATGATATCTACTATTTCTCCAGGTGAAGGGAACCGAAGGTCCAATATTTGAAGATGGTCCAAACTTTGATATGGCATTTAAGCTGTTTCATGGGACAGATGGAGTTGTTCCACTCTCAAACAGGTCTAGTTTCCATAATGACAATTTGGAACCCAACTCTTCACCCCAGTTCAACCCCTTAGCAGCAAAAGCTGCTACTATTAGTTTGTCTGCATTTGGTCCTGGCGGACCCTTTGGCTTTAGTTCCTTCAATGATAAGTGGAAGAATCAGAAGAAGAAAGCCGAATCAACAAACAAGGATGAATCATCTTCTCAGGTAAATGCAAATTCATTAGTAACTAGTTTTCAAGTTAACTTATTGTGACAATGGGAATGATTTTGAAACAAAAACACTAGAGAGAGAGAGAGAGAGAGAGAGAGAGACTAAATATTGGCACAAGGTGACTTTTGCAAATGTGCCTTTGATCCAATTAAAGGAATGAACCTGCATTCAAAAGTATTCACGTCAACTGTTGTGTTTGTGTTTTCAGTGGCCCTATATTTGAGATTCTTTTCCAACTTAATTACATTTATCTAAATGTTCTCAGTTTAACTAGAAATTGCTTTTCTGTTCTACCTGCAGAAAACATGTAGAAATTAATATCTAACTGTAGACTTTATTATTCATGTGCCTTTTGAAACTGATTATTTTATTGTTCCATGTTTTGTTTCTGATCCACCAGAAAGGAAATGGCTCAAAACATGAGGCCCTGGGAAATGAGTGGTTAGAAACAGGCAACTGCCCAATTGCCAAGTCTTTTAGAGCTGTGAGTGGTGTACTCCCACTTGTGGCATCAACTCTTCGGCCACCACCTGGTGTGAAGCTTAGATGTCCACCTGCTGTAGTTGCTGCAAGGGCAGCCCTGGCCAGAACTGCCCTGGTTAAAAACTTGCGACCACAGCCACTACCAGCAAAGATGCTTGTTATTGCTCTTTTGGGCATGGCAGTGAATGTGCCTCTGGGCATGTGGAAGGAACATACTAAGAAATTTTCACTTTCATGGTTTGCAGCGGTGCATGCAGCTGTGCCCTTCATAGCTATGCTTAGGAAGTCAGTTGTGATGCCCAAAACTGCTATGGCACTGACTATTGGAGCTTCTATCATAGGACAGGTAATTGGTTCTAGAGCTGAGAGGCACCGGCTGAAAGCGGTGGCTGAGAGGGATAGAGTAGCAGCGCAGACAGCAATTGCTGCCGCAGTTGCAGGGTATAGTTCAACCCAGGTTGGTGGCATTGCGGGCAGTCCCTGTGGTACAGAAGGGAGAATATGGGATCCGCTCTGTATCAAGGCGGCTAGAGCTACTCCATCATCCATTGATGTCTGTTACTGACGTCAAAATCTGCAACCAGTAATAGGGAAATAAAACTACTAAGCATTGGGAATAAATATAGGCAATTCAACCTTCAGCACATATGTATGAACTGTGTGTTTGTGATGCTGTATATGTAATGAGTAATTCAGCTTTACTAATCAGTCCAAGTGCGGAATTCATTTCTTCCTTGGATAAACATAAATGGCAGCAGTCAGAATTTCTATTTGTCGAGCAGTGTAATGGTATTATACAGAAGTGAAGTTTACTCCACTTCAAAAGGGGTAATTGTTTTTAACTATATGTTAATGACAGTAACAAGTTGATGACCTAACAATGACGCACACATAATTATAGATTAATCTTTTTATCTGTTAATCGACGTCTGTATGATACATTATTTGGTACATATCTATGGGTATAAATCTTATCATCTTAACAATTGATTGATTTATGTATTAATTATATATAGTTATGTTGGATTTAATATTTAATTGGTTCTCTAATTTATTTAATTTAAATTGTTAAGTGTCAATTATTTAACTTTTTAGTTACATAATTAATTTTTCTTTATTGTGATCTTATTATTTATATAATTACTTTATTTTATTATAGTACTTAAATTAAATTTATAGCCCCTAATATTATGGTAAGAATTATTTATCATGGATATTGGAGATATAGAAGAAAATCAAGAATCAAATAAAAATAGTACAAGGGAAATATTTTTTTTTTCTCTATAAAATATTTAATAATTAAATATTTACTTATTTTTTTTAATGGTTTAAAGAAAATGTAGAGTTACCAAAGACTCATGATGAACGGATACATTTATCATTGCAAAACTTGCAAAATTATAAATTATTTTAATTTTTTAATATTAAGGTTATTGTCTTATTATGATAATTATTGCTATATATTGACATACATTATCCATGTACTATAAATTTTGAGAATTTAATTTTTTTTAAATATAATTAAAATATTATCATTATTATATTTGAAGTTATATTAGCCCCGATCTAAAATTATTAATGATATTTATGCCTCGAATATATCTGAAGTAGCAATAGAGGATTTATTTCATATCATTTTTATAATTGGGCAAAATAAAAAGATCTTAATAAAGAGGCCGCTTACTTTGAGAAAATTATAAAAAACTTATTGGTTCTAAAGTATCATTTCTTAATGCAATAAAGATGCTAATATATCTTGCTAATGATATAACTTGATATATTCATTTTTATGAATTTCATTTGCAAGATATAGCTCTTTTTGAATATGAAAAAATTAAATGGAATTAAAGCATATATTTTATTTCTATTGAATAATACATATGAGTTTATATTATAACTAATATGTCAAAATCAGTTTTGATTGAGTATAAAAATGCAAGTTACTTATCTAATCCACGTTGTGTTAGATAACAAATAAGTCATTTATTTATATGTAAAGGTATAATTATTTCATGATATTCAAGAAATGAAGTATTGCTACTACTTCTTTTAGTCATGCAAAAATTTTAACAAATCATGAAGAAAGACAAGAATGCGTTTGTTGAAAGTACATGCAGTCTACTTGTCGAGCAACAAATTTGTACAATATTACATGAAGACAATATTTTTTACACTCATCTCACTTGAAGGAATGATATAGTATAGGAAACCAGAACATATTTTACAAAATTTTTTCTTTACTCATGATCTACGAAAGAATTGTGATATTGAAGTTCAACCACTCAAACAATGATATTATTGATTTGCGCATCAAATTACTTTCTCTTGCAAGTTTTCTACTACAAGTTTTCTACAAAAATTGAAATGCATAAACTCAAATATCTCAATATTTATCTTCATGAGGCAGTGAATACGCACTGTATCCTAGGGGTGAGCAAATAATGGATTTAACCAAAAATCCAAACCGAACCGAGTAATTTCGGTTTGGTTCAATTGCTAATAGATTAATTTTGGTTTGGATTGGTTAGTAATAAATATTAATTTGGTTTTTTGGTTACGATCCGGTTACTCTAAAAAAACCATGGTTTATCCAAATTAACCATATTAACAATCAAATATATTTTTTTACTTCAAAATTTGTTATGCTAATGCTTTTTACCATATATGAAAATAATAATAAAAAGAAAAGAAAATCCAAATTAAAACATTATCCTGACACACTTCACCTACCACCACTCCACTTTCCCTTTCTATTAAATTTCTCGACTCCTCTTCTTCTCAAACCACTCTTTTTAGACTTTACAAATTACGTTGCCTTCAATCTTCTCTAACTACTCACTTTTTTAAGTTTATTTTCAAAGATTCAGATTTTTCTCCTTTGTTTCTCTCAATCACATCTTGTTTATTAGGTTGTTTTGTAATTTAGATTAATTTTGCTTATCTTTGGCAATCTGTAGTTTAGGTTTTGCTTGAGATTTGACATAGTCCAAAACAAAATTTCTTTCTCTGTTTCTTGATATTAAGATTTATTTTAAAAAAAAGAAACAAATCTATATTTTGCGATCTAGGGAAACTACAGTATTATTTTTTAGCTAAGTTATGTGAACTTGTTAATTCACATGCTTTGAGCTTTAACGTTGGTAAAGGAAAGGAGTGTTGTGACTTATATATATCTTAAACTGTCATTATGCTTTACCTTATTTTATTGTTTGGATTTAAGATTGACAATGATGACTAAAATGGTATACAAGTTTTTACAGTATTTTATACTATTTATTTAGTCATTATGGTCCTAACATTGTAAAGCATGAGTTTTTTGACCTGTAAACAACAAGAGCATGCTTAGCTCTCATTATGATTTTCTTTAGTCAAATTTCAAGTCAAAGTTTTAGATTATTCTTTCGTATTTGTTTTCAATTAATAGGTGTTGAATTAACTGTTAAAAATGTTTAAGTTGCTCTTTTCAGTAAATTCTTGTTACATTGTGGATTAAAATTATCTTTCTAATAATGAAATTATTTTATTGTCTTTATTTTCAGATGTCAGATATAGAAGGACTTTCTATTTCAACAGAAGTTACAGAACTAATTCCACCTTCCCTCCAACCTACACTTCAAACTGGACCAGCAACAATTCAACATAGGAGAAACTTTAGAGTTAAGGGAAAAGCAATGCAACCAAGATCAGAAGTCTGGGACCATTTTATAAAGATTGTGGATGGTGACGGACAAATAAAAGGCAAGTGTAATTATTGTAAAAGGGAGTTTAATTCTGACGTAAGAAAAAATGGCACATCTACACTAAGAAATCACTTGATTATATGCAAACAAAGGCAACAAAATATAGAAACACGTCAATCACTATTAGCTTTTAAATCCGTTGGGACAGTGGGAGATGAGCATATGAGTACTTTAACAACATGGAAATTGAACCAAGATGTTATAAGAAAAAAATTAGCTCGCATGGTTATTCTTGATGAACTTTCATTTAAGTTTGTGGAAGGAGAAGGGTTTAGGGATTTCATGGCTAGTGTACAACCTAAGTTTCAAATTCCATCTAGATGGACGGTCTCTAGAGATTGTTATCAATTATACTTAGATGAGAAGAAGAAATTGCGAGACTTTTTTACTAACTCTGGGACTAGAGTTTGTCTAACAAATGACACTTGGACTTCAATATAAAGAATTAATTATATGTGTCTTACTTCTCATTTTATTGATAGTAATTGGAATCTGTAAAAAAAATCATTAATTTTTGTCCAATTGCTAGTCACAAGGGTGAGTCTATCGGTATGGCAATTGAGTCTTGTTTACATGAGTGGGGTATTGATAAAGTTCTAACAATTACCATTGATAATGCTAGCTCAAATGAAGTTGCCGATGTTTATTTGAAAAGAAAACTAAATAGTTGGAGAGCTAGCATTGCTAATGGAAAATACACCCACATGAGATGTATTGCACACATAATTAATTTAGTTGTGGTTAATGGATTAAAACAAATATCAAATTCTATTAAAAGAGTTCGAGATGCAGTTAGGTACGTGAGACAATCTCTCGCTAGATTGAAGAAATTCAAAGAATGTTGTGAAATAGAAAAAATTCAAAGCAAGTGTTCATTGTGTCTAGATGTGCCAATTAGATGGAACTCCACTTTTTTAATGCTAGATTCTACACAGAAATTTCAATCTGCATTTAATAGATATGATATGCATGATCCACATTATAGCATTGACCTTTGTGATGAAAATCAAGTTAGTCCAGTTCCAACTTATTTGGATTGGTAGAATGTTAGAAGAATAGTCAAATTGTTAAGTTATTTTTATGATCTAACATTGAAAATTTCAGGCTCCTTATATGTGACATCCAATGAATATTTTCATGACATTAGTGGAGTTGAATGCCTTTTGCACGATTGGCAAATGAGTGATGATTTTGAATTGGCTACTATGGGAAAGGCAATGAAGGATAAATTTGACAAATATTTGGGGGATCCCAATAAAATGAATAAATTGATGTATATTGTTGTTATTCTTGATCCCCGATACAAGTTAGAGTTCTTGAAATTTGCTCTTCTTGATTTGTATGGAAATGAGATTGGTGGTACTTTGGCAAAGGCAATAGAGAAGGCTCTATATGAGTTATATGATGAATACAAGGCAAAAACCCAAGTTGAGAATGTTCAATTGAGTGATAGTACTATAACTCAACTTTCTAGTGCAAGCAGGAAGAGTGCAAGGTCTCAAATGAAAGCAAAACCTAGTTTGTCACGCATGGGGGATAAATTTAAGCAAAAAAGGATGGAGAGTGAAAATGCAATTGTGAAATCTGATTTAGATTGCTATTTACATGAGAGCGTTATTGATGTGGATGAAGGAGACACATTTGATGTACTGCTGTGGTGAAAGTTAAATTGCAATCGATTTTCTATTTTTGCTCAAATGGCTCGAGATATTTTAGCTATTCTGGTATCTAAGGTTGCCTCAGAGTCTTGCTTTAGCACCGGAGGAAGAGTACTTGATGCTTTTAAGAGTTCTTCAACTCCTAAAGTAACAAAGGCCCTCATATGCACCCAAGATTAGTTGCAATCTTCATCTCTCCCTAGGACTATTGAGGAAGACTTGGAAGATCTTCAGAAATTTGAAAATGGTACGTACTTTTTATTTTAGACTGTTATTATCTTAAATCCACTTTTATTTACAAGTTAATTATGTACTAACATAATATTTATTATTTACTTTTGATATATTTTCAGATATATTAGCTTTTGGTGTAAGTAGCATAAATGATGACATAAATGACAGTTAAAGAAAGGTAAGTAACAATGTTCTACTTTATGGACAAATAGCAATAAGGTAAAATTTAATTTTTCATGTTTATAATATATTAAAGATATCAATTTTTACTATGTTTTGACCCTATATATGTGTTAAAATATTAATCAAGTGCAATTATTTGTATATGAATGCTAGGTTACTGAAATTTGGACACTTGAAGGAAGTTGAAGAAGTTTTTTGGGTTGTTTGAAAGTGGATCAATTCTGAAATTTCACTAGGTTGTGCCTTTCACCAACATATTTCTTCTCTTGTTTTATTTTTATTTGGGTAAATTCTTATTAAAAAGAATAAAAAGATCATTGACTTTTGCAGGGATGTTTTTGTAGAAGATTTTGAAATTTGAAGAAAATTGGAGAAGATTAGAGTATTAACTAATAAATCTTTTTGGATGTATAGATTTTGTGATAATTGATAATTGTATTTGTATAGTTTTTGTGATACATGACAATAATATATAACTTTTGAGATCACTAACAATGAAAGTCATGCTTAATTGGTTACTTTTATAACTGAAAGTTTGAAAATTGAATGCTTATTTTTATGTTAATTATACTAATTGTTATTTGGATAGTTGGATTTAAATATGACTATCTCTATAATTTTTGTTTGGACAGTTGTGACTTGTTGGATTAATTGAGTAATTTTATTATTTATTTTTTATGTACAATTTTCTATACTTTTATAAGCATATATATATAATCGTTTTAAGAGTGCAAACTGTAAATCTAGATATAGGAGCACATATATTGAAAAATTTTAGATTTAGATATTTTTTTTGTTATTGGTTTGGTTTAATCAATTGAAAATACTAATTCAATTATTCGGACGATTGCAGTTTTTTTTGTAATAAAATCGGATATTATTGGATTCGGTTATTTTGGTTTTATATTAAATTTGGTTTGGATTGGACAACGAATTTATGAAATCCGGTCATATTTGAATTGAGTTATTCAGTTTGGATTAATTCAGATTAACCGAATGCTCACCCTTATTCTTTTCCCTCTCTAACTAAGATTTTTTACTCTGGATTTTCTTAACAAAACAGTATGTCAATGCATATTTAAAAAAAAATATTGAATATTGTATTTTTTTTTTCCCACAAAATCTTTTGTTAATAAGATTTTAATAAAATATATTCTTTGATGAATAAATATCTAATATTAATAGATGTCATATATAGCTAGAAATCTGTATCACTGTCACTAATTAGTAAGAACTCTATCGTCCTGATCTATCTCTATTTTCCCGTTAGGATTCCATTTATATATTTTCCTAATTTACTTTTTTTTTCCTATTATTTTATAACACACTCCTCCACATTTCTTAAAATTGATCAAGTTCCCAAGAAATTATGGAGAAAAAAAAGAATAAAAAATTCAACGGAATGAAATGAGAGAACAAAATTATTCCTATCAACACGGATCACTCTTATAGGAAAATGTCTCACAAATACTTAAATAAAAGGAAAATTTTTTTTAATCATGCCAAACCTTAAAAACCAAATAATAATAAATTCACCCTAAGTTACTAAATTAAATTAAAGAGGAACTTCGTAGGATAAAGATGGCAGAGCATACATGAAATGTTTATTTGAAAAAACCAAGTTCGCGAACCTACAAACTAAAGCAGAACAAAAATAATACATTAACAATTTGAACAGGATGAACAAAAACCAAAAAAAAAACAAAAAAACAAAAGATCAGATTCTTAGATAATGTAGGTGTGGCACATAGCATCCTTGGCAAAGTCTACTAAAACAAAATTAAAGATGCCATCAAGGTACCAACATTCTGTACAGAGAAAGCTCAAAAAGCTGAGCTCGATCAAGAACCCAACCACCAAATCAGATAAGCTATCAGTTATAATTCAAAAAAGCAGGCACCATATATTACAAACTCCTGCATTATTATCCAAGTGTTTCAGAAGCCACCAACCTGTTGCTTTGAAAAACTACCAAACCTCCCACCAGAGGAAATGGCAGAGCTGCCATAAGCTGGAGGAACAGTGCTAAGGCCAGGGCAGTCTCTCGCCCAATGCCCAATTTGATGGCACTTATAGCATTCACCTGCAGCACCGCTGCCACCAGCCAAAGAAGATCCTCTATTAGGATAGACCCCACCCCCCACAGACTGCCTTGGAGCATTCATAATACTAGGACAATTCGCAGAGTTGTGACTAGTAGCACCACAGCTGTTGCATGACAGATCATGTGTAGGAAACCTAGTGCTGTACTGGTTTCCGTACTGACCCACTAGGTTCGACAGCGAACCAGATTCTCTAGCTGCATAGCTGTTATTGCCCACTTGATTAGATCCTAATGGTCCACTTTGTCTACCTCCAATATTTTCAATTCCAGTGCTATTTGCTCCAGCGTTAGGATAACCAGATTCTGGGTTGGAAGCATGCGTGCAACTCCCTGATTTGAATTTTTCAATCATATCTAAAAGAAACTTTGAATAAGATGAATGATTCACCTTTTCTGCTTTGACAACAGTGGACTTTACACGCTGTTCATCACTAAATGTTTCCTCCTTTACTTTCAACTTGAACTGAAATTTACTAAACAAAACTTGTCGAATAATTTTTGAAAAACCCTCATCATCTTGCTTTTCATATTTCAAGAAGTGCAGATCTTTTGCAGATATACCCATAATCTCCTCGCCACTCTCTTGAAACGCGGTCACCCATGTGATGCCAGTATGATCCTGTATCTGAAACTGGAGTATGTATCTGTAGTCACATTCATCCATAGACTGATCACACTTCTCACACCGCCACTTCCCATCCCCATTATTTGTGACCTTCTTGTTGCATGGTCGGTCTCCAGCCATGATGGGGCAAGCTGTATAGCAGAAGTTGTCAGACTTAATGAAAATCACAGTTGCACCAACAGTGATCCAATCTGGCTTCTCAGAAGTCCCTAATTTCTCATCCTTGATTTGAGAAATAGTTTTTGGAACATCTGTCCTACCCACACTTGACATTTCTCTTGAAATAGAGACAGAAGGGACGTTCCTGCCTTCCTTTTCAAACCATTCCTTTAGCCTCCGACCCTCTGGAAAATCAGGCTCTATAAACAGTTGACTTGTGGAAATAGTCCCAACTGCCTTCCCATTGAAATCACTAACTCTACAAGATTTTACAGCCAGAATAGGAAAACAGCCAGAGTCACACATATTTTGCAGCCTTAGTCCTTCTGCATTACAGAAATTTCCCCAAAGCGTCAATTCAACACTACGACCTGACATGTCTTTCAGCTGGAGGCTTCTCTTCTGAGTTTCTGTGCCATTTTTCCTCATTATTGAAGCCACAGGAGTAATTGAAGTCACCATACCAATTATATCCACAACACTGTTATTATTCATGCCCTCAACTTCACTTATGGAACGGAAATGAAATTGTTGCTTTGGAATTGAGTTGTCATCCTCAAAACATGGTTGAATTACTGAACCAATCTCCAGAAATATCTCTAGATCATTGTGAAGGTGGTTGAAATTCTTTTGAGCGGGTCTTAAACTTCCCCTGGAAATTAAATAAACTTTCCCAGCTTCAATCTGGCTGTAAAATTGGTCAGCTACAGCATTGAAGCAGGTAACTCTAATTTCTCCACCATCTGAGTCGAGAAGATCAAAAGAGAACACTTTTCCGTCACCACGGGGATTATTGTAGTGCCTGAGCTCTCCTTTTACTGTCACCCTTGCCTTAATTGTCCACCTACCCTGATATGGATTGAGTGCTGAAATCGGCATTATCCTAGGTGGAGCTTCATTCCTAGCCACTGGTCCTCTATTAGAATACATAGGAGGCGGTTGTTGATACGCTGGCCGAGATGAGTAAGTAGAAGTGCCAGAAGGATGTGAAATTTCAGGTCTAGCATTGTGAAAGCCACCATTCTGATCATTGTAGGCTGCATTTATTGGAGTGGTTCCAGGAAGCCCTGCACCAGGTTCTGCTTTCAGATGAGATGGGGATGCATTTGATGCACCATATCGTCCAGTGTCATAATTGCTGGAATAGGAACTACCATGTAACTGATTCATTCTAGGGTTTTGTGCAGATGCCACAGCCAAATTTGGGCTTCCAACCATCCCACCTGAAAGTGAACTATTACCAAAAGATTGAGGATTTGCAGGGTTGTTAACTGCCTGGTCAGTGGAGGGTTGTGAAGGGCCCAAAGACTTTTGTGCTGACACCGGATGTCCAATTAGAGCACATTCTTCAACTACAACAACCAATTCCAGGATGATTATAATCCTGTTAGCAAGGCAAGTAAAAAATAAATCATAATGTTATCAATGAAAATATGATACAGTATTGAACAACAAACAAGCTATTCAACAGATATAACTAGCAGATTTCCAAAATTTCTAGTAAGAAAGTTCCTCTTTTTGCCATGACCTTCATCATTATTTACCCATAGGTCAAACTAAAATCTCATGGATCTCAAAGCACATTTCTGGCTCAGTATGTGTGTTGTTGTTCGGTAGGGGGAATGGATGCCATCCAACGGTGCATCTTCAACAAACTAGCTACAGAAACTGAAGGCACACACTGCTGCTACTTTTCATGAACTAGTTTCTTAAGAATCAAATGTTGATTCAAAGATTGGCCATCTGAATGACATGACAAAATATCGTAATAAATGTTCCAAAAATAAGGTGCTTGCATTTCCATGAGAAATATATGCAGTCTCCAAAAGACATGATAAGGTACCAGCCAAAATTCAACAGCCCTGTGATGTTTAACCAAAATTGGAGGTTTAAAATAATTTGTAAACAAATGAATCCAATTCCAGTTCAACCAAAACACTATTCTCTCCAATTGAGGGCACCATCTTCCCAGAAGAAAGAGAGTCAAACGGTCATGGACATATTAACAATCCAATAATAGTTCAAAATTTACTAAAATAATTAACAAGTTCTCATCCATTAACAAGCAATGGTTCCATATCTCAACCAATCTGTGACAGTTATCAACAAGGTTGGAATTACAACAGAAAAAAAAAATAAGAAGACAATATAAGGATTATTGATCAGAAAAACATTCCTATATAGTAGTATCATCAAGAGAAAGGAAAAAACTTTTATAAGACACAATAAAATACCTCATTAATGAATTAAAATAATTAGCTAGATAAAAATAAATAATTAAATGAAAACGGACCAAATCACCCTTCTAATTCTAATTAATATACTCACATGCGGCCTTGGACAGTGGTGCAGGTATACTGAATCAACTGAACAACAGAACCAGCACGCAAGTTTCCATCTTTAACCAAATGGTTAATCTGAGTGCCTAACATGGCTTGTTGTAAATGAGACCCATCTGATAGAACCAACCGAAAACGGTCACTCTGTTGGGGTTGCTTCGTTTGCACCTGTTTCAGCTCCGTCACTTGTAGCGTTGGCTTCAGTTCTGCCGCGGTTGCTCCGCCGCTGGTTATCTTGGCTATCGCTCCCTCCGACAGATTCATCGTATCCGTTAAGAACAATGGATCGGAAAACTTGGAATTTTTTAGATTTAGGATAAAGTGATTGATCCCCTTAGGAATTGAAAGAGAGCAAGGGAAAGATTTTCAAACCCTAGCAGAGAGAAAGGAAGCGCCAGGATTTTGAGAGGGAAACTTAAAGACCGTTTGGCTATGTCGGCAGTGGATTATATGAAATACCGACTATGTCCCGTTTTATTTACTTATTTATGCGAATCTTGTAACGTGCACAATTAAAGATTATTATTTAAAAAAAAGACATTTGAAAATTTTTCTTTTTTTTTTTTGCATTTAAGTTTGGATAGGTACAAGCAAAATTATTCCAAATTTGCTGGGAAAGTATCACTTCATTAATTTTTTTTCAGATTTTATTTTATAATCACTTAATATTAATTAAATTTTATATCTAATATTATATTTTAATCTATAGATATTCTAAGACGTTGGATAAATTGGATAGCAATTTAAGTATATGTAAATTTCATATGTAATCAATTAGCAATATAAATTATGTATTACTTTTTATAAAATTAAATTTACTGTCTGATATATTAATTTAATTTAAAATAATGGAAATATATTAGTAAACATAATTATTTTGTTCAATTTATATTATGTTTTAAATTTTACACCTTAAATAAATAAATATATAAATATATAATTCTGAAATAAAAAATATTTTAAAAATGCTGACATGGTGCTCTGTTCTTCCACCATTTATTTTTCTTTTTTTATAAATTTTTGGAGTTTTTCTTTTTTTATTATAATTTTTCTTTATTTTAAAATTTTGATTGGTCATTAAAATATTTTTTAAATTATTTATATGATTTGATTATTCATTAAAATATTTTTAAAATTTGAAAATTCACATTTTACGGTAATAATCAACTTTTTTTTTTGAAATTTAATCTTATCTACCTATATTCTTTCATTCTATTGAATCTTAATTTTTATCCGTTTATTATTTTGTATCTCTATGTTTTTTGTCTATTCTCTAATTCTATTATTCTTATCTTACAATTTTTTTTTTCTTTGAACTTTAATTTTATAGATTCCTTTATTGTACAACAAATCATACCGATGAACAAGGTATGTGTTTTAGTGTATTTTGCTCAACATTTTCATTTGATAAACATAATTTAACTACGAAGAGATTGAGAGAGTTAAGTCACGCCTCAACGATCTTCAAAGTGAAAAGGTTTTTTTTATACTTTTGTTGTGAATTTACATTTAAAGTAGAACTTCCATTTCAGTCTTATTTCATGTTTTTTATTATTTAATTTTTAAAACTTGTGATTAAGCAAAGAGAATTAATAACAAAACCTAATTAAAAATTTTGAAGGAAAATTATGGTTATTAAATTATTTTTTCAGTGCTTAAAAACATAAGACGAGAGAAGAGAAGAACATAAAAAACTGACGAGAGAAGAGAGGAACGTAAAAAACTTTCCACTAACTTGATCCTATTAAATATTGAACCATTCTTAGATTCAGTTTTCTTTTGCTTTCTTTATTTCCTTCATTTTTTTTAATTCTAAATAAAAAAATAGATTTATTTATAAATAATATCTCATTTAATCTTTAATTTTCTTTTCTATCTAATTTCTCACTCTTTTTCTCTTTTGTTTCGCTTTGATTTCATTGTTTAATCCGGGGCCATTGCTTTTTTCTTTTTTTTTTTAATTTCTATTTTTTTTGTTATTATTATTATTTATTGGATATTAAAATTAATCAATGTTTTATACAGAAGTAGTTGCTCAAAATTAAACTTAATGTCTTGGAGTATGGTATGTAATTAATCAAAATTTCAGAAATAAAACAATATTCTAGAAGCACATACATGATGTTTTTATTTTTAATTACATATATATTTAAATTATTTCATGACTAATATTTAACAATTAGACGGTTATCAATTTATCACTTCTAAGGATTTATTTTCATTATATATATGTTTACATAAATTCTAAACTTAAAAGGTGGTTATGTATATAATGAAAAAAGTTAATTAAATTTATATTTTTATTTATAAACTAGCATTATCAAGAAGGTTGTGAATCAGGTAGTGTTACTGTGAAACTAAACTAGAGAAATAATTGGTATATGATTTTAGTTAGGAAGTTAGCAATCTTCTTTTTTTATTATATGATTGTAATTGATGTATTTTTCATTAAAAAATAATTTTTTTCCATGTTTTGATTATATCTTCATTTTAATTTAAAAATTAATATTTAATATAATAATTAATTATTTTTCATCATTAAATAATAAATATCAAAATTACTACAAAAATATTTTACCATATTTTATAAATATTGAATTATTTAAATTATAAAATTTTATCTATCCAAAATTATTAAGAATAATAAATAATATTCAACCTGTTTGAATCATAAACTCTAATTAAAACTTAGTTAGGATTAATTGAAGTTTTTTCAAAAAGAAATTATAAACTCATCTTCCTCGAGTTTCAAATGTGATGCTGAAGGTGAAATTCATTTTCCTTAAGTGTCAAATGTGATGCATTGATGTTGTACTTTCTCAGTGACTTTCAGACTTGTTTGACCATTTGAGTTTATGATTATCTTAAATAAATTAATGATATTATAACTTTATATAACATGAAAATTTAATAAAGAAGAAAAATAAATCTTATTATATATATATATATATATATATATATATATTATAAATGTAAATTGTTTATAAATTAAAAATTACAAACTATTAAAGTAACTTACGCAAAGCCCGGACTTCATCTAATTACATTATAATTGAGAATAAAAGTTTGATTTTTTGGAATTCATTTTGCGTAAAAAAGTGAAAATTATTTGACAATTATATCTATTAGATGTCTCACTTAAGTAAATATATTTACTGATTTTTTCTTTAACTTTTCTTGTATTATATAAATATCTATCCATCCTTAAAATACGTTATTTGAATTGTTTAAATTATAAACGGCCTAAAATTTAGCTGAATTTTTAATTCCAAAATACATTATAATTTTTCTATATAACACTGCTCCTTTAATAGTTTATATCTCTTTGCTCAGTACTTTTTTCTTTTATTTTTTTGGTTTTTATTATTTTTTATTTTATTTTATAGCACAATATTTCATCTGACTTGCGTATTATCACTGTTTCAGGGATTGTGACTCTAGGATGTGCAAGTAAGTTATAGTATGGTAAAATCCAACAACAGGTATGAAGATGGAGAAAACATTGTGAGAAAAGTATATGCAGCTGTTGATTTAGCTCTTTCATGTTTCTGATAGAGGTGAGAACCGAACTTTATTATTTTGTTTGGGTTTCTAGGCATCATTCATCTAGATTACTTAGTGAGCTGAATTTTACGTTTTTTTTAAACTATTATTTTCGTAGTTTTATTTTGTTCTATTTTTTACAGGTCCGTAATTCTATTTTCTTATTCTCTTAAAGTTTAGGAATGTATATTCAATAGTTATTCCACTTCTTATCTCTTCTGCTATGTGCCAAATTATTGGTTGTACAACCGAGCTACTTTATAGTTCGTCATTTGCTTTAATGTCTTAATTACTAGGATATTTTATAGTACAGGTTGCCACGCTGGATTGTCATTATACTAATTGTCAATTTAATGGCGTCTCTAACTTAGACCCCTTAACTTTATCTTTAAATATTCTTTATTATAGTTTTTTTAACATTTGTCTTTTTAATTATATTTTTTAATTTTTTATTATAGCTTTTACATTTTATAATTACACTGCTTTGTAATGTTTTTAACACAGTAGCAATATAATATATATTTTTTAGCCAACACTGCATATCCTAAACGTATATCGTTATTTGATCAAATATTGTAAAATTTGCAAAGTAGTATGAACAAACTAAATTTGCAGTATAATATATCGTTATTTTTAGGGTATGTTGATGATTGTGATAGACTTGAACAAACTAAATTTGCGAGATTGGTAACTAAGTAATTAATATCAAAGACAATTTATTTTTATTTTAATTAAATATTAAATGATCGGCAACTTGAGTTTAAACTTTAATTGGATCGTGTTTTCAGGATAATTTAACTATCAATGAAACACGAGGAAGGACACCAAAGGTGTAAACGGTGTTGCACGAGCATCATCAGATACAAAATTTCACTTTTATTCTAAATTTATATTTTCTCATGTGCTTGTATGACTATAGTACTAATTGTAAATCACTCTTGTATTCTTATTCACTTTTTGACTTTGTTATTATTGCATGTCTATTATTAATTATTTATATTTGATAGTTAAATAATAATTTTTTTTTACATTTTTTACGAATTTATCTCTAATTCAAATTCTAATATAGTTATAGTGTTTCAATATGGCTCTAACACATTTTATTAATTAAATCCTAATCAATTTATAGTGTTTAAATATGACTCTAATACATTTTATAAATTAAATTCTAATTAATACTCTCACATTAAATTTAATTTAAAATATTCTAGAAATAAATCAATTTAATTTGAATTTTTATTAAAACGTTAACAAAAAATATTATTAAAATATTTAATAGTTTAACTTATGTTTTTATTTATTTATTATATGTTAATTATATTAATAATATTAAATCTTAAACATATGTGAGTAGTAAAAAACTATTAGTTGAAGTAATGAGATAATACATAAATAAATACATATACATAAATATAAATATAAATTTTTATAATTAAATTTTATATAAAAATATTGAATAAAAATATTTCAAAAATTCTTTTATTGTATATCCCTTTTAAAAATTAAAAAAAGCAACTCTATTTTTTGAGGTTTTAAAAACATTTAGTTATAAAAACTGTTTCAATAAATATTCAATTAAAATATATATAAAAAGATAAAATTCTAGATTTTCACTCCTTTCATCTTCTAATTTCTTTAGAAATTTTTAGCATTTTATTTTATTTTATTTTTCTATAATTTGATTGGATTTTGAATATATTTTAAATTTTTTTTTACAATTGTTTTAACGATGTAAATTGTTTTATTTTATTTAATTAATTTTTTTATGTTAATTTAAGTACCGCACGCGAAGCACGGATTAATGACTAGTATATATATATAGTTACACAAATGCAACCCTAATAGAATCCTCCATAAATCAAAAAGATAGAGTTCAGAATAAATAACGCTATAGATTTCTAACTCATTTAAGACATCTACTTATTTCGTTACACTCCCCTTAGATATTCATTCTTTAAAGAATGCATAGTTAAAACCTTACTAAGAAAAAATCCCTGTGAGAAAAAAATTTTAGTGAAGGAAAAAGAGTACATTATTCTTTTTTTAAATATACGTTAAACTATTGCCTCATTGAAAGCCTTTACGAAGAAAATCCAATAGGAAAAAACCTTGGTTAGAGGGAAAATAGTATAGTTCGTATTTACTTTCCCTCAATAAGATAAATCTTGAGATTTTTGAATTTGTACAGTTCAATTTTGTGTTTCAATTCTTCAAAACTTATAGTAGAAATATAAAGTATGTTGATGGTCAAATCAACAATATTATCACTTGAGTGGTTGAACTTGAAGATTATCATTCTTTTGTACATCATAAGCGGAGAAGAATTTTTTACAAAATATGATTGTAACACCCTATATCCAGTCCTGTAGGACTAGACAGTGAATGTCACATTCTATGCCAAAAATACAAACTGATTTGCTTAATAATCTAATATGATACTTAATAGAAAATAATTTGTTCAAAAAGAGGGTAAATTTTTTTTTTATTATATTAGAATGTTAGCAGAAGATTTAATAATTTCACAGAAACACTTTATAATTCATGTAAATAAGTTTCCAACAATATCAAATAGAAGAATCAATCCCTCTAGAATTAAATTACTTCTCATATAACTATAATGTATCATTTGCAAAAGAATGTCTGAATTTAAATCATTTGTTCCTTTACGGAACCTTTAATAATAAGAGTTAAATAATCAATATGAATTATAAAATAGTCTTTCAATTAAAAACCTAAATAAGTTTAGCATTAAATTTCAATTTTCAACCCACTACTTACACTCTTAATAATTAATATTTATACTACATGCCAAATTCTTAATATATACTTAAATGTCTGAAGAACATCCTCATCCTCTGATGCTGGATTACTGGATCACTTCAGTTTATATTATCTTCAACCTACACGTGAGAAACCTCATCGCTGAGTATAAAACTCAATGGTGCTATTTATAATTTAAACCAAATAATAATTTTAGAAATATAAATCTTGAAGAGATTTCTTTAATTATAAACATTTAGAAAACATTAATAATCATTTTTATCATTGTATTAAATATTTATCTTTAACTGAATATTCTAAACGAATCCATTACTCAAATTAATATAATATAAATTCACTAATTACCAATGTCACATATTCCTTCAAATTAAGAATATATAATAAACCAAATTATATAACAGAAATTATTATCTTAATTTTCTTTAAAAAAAATAGATTCTTTCATATAGGCTTAGATATATTTAAGAGAAAATGAAGCAAATAAAATTTTAGAGATGTAAATTTGGCCTATAAAAGCGCCACCCAATAACTGGCCTGTGAAAGCGCCATCCAATAATAAGCGCGTCCGCTTATTCAGAAGGCATCCAGAACCTAACATATGACCATAGCATATAATATAATAGAATGACATCGAAGCCGAGCATGCTCATCTTACAGAATAAACCAAATCATACAATACATTCACACTAAGTATATTAGAGCCCAAAAACTTATCATTTTTGCTTATTCAAAATATTTCACATATAATTTGTTCTTTTCTTATTTTTCTTACAGATATCACAAAATATCAATCATATATCATTAATAATGATATTCATGTCCAATCATTATCAAAATATTTAAATAAAATCACGTTGGCTTATTTCATTTTACAAATACTATTAAAATATTCAATTCTAGCCACCTTTCAAGCAACAAATATAAATGGTTAACATTCTCTTTTTCATGGACATATAATTTCCAATCAACTTATAGAAATCATTTAGAAATCACCTCATATAAAATCACATCTTTTTCTTTTAAAATCCATAAAATGATATTCAATAATTCATTTAAAGAAATAAATCATTTTATAAAATATTTATGAAATTAAAAATGTATATAACTTTAATTAATGTAGAAAGTTAGTATTGCACTAACCTGGATTGGAAGGCCGCATCAGCCTTTCTTTCTTATTCATTATCTCTAATCCACTTCTATGATTTATTCCCACCTATGAATAAATTATATAATTTAAATTTAGTTCTTTGTTTATACTTTTATTTATATATAATTTCTAGTTATTCCTGTTTTCTTTTAGTTTACATTTGCATTCTTTTCATTGAATCCCATCTCATAAACTTATAATGTTAATCAATTCGATTAATTTAAATATTTCATACTTTATGTATTACTTCAATTTCATATTTCTTATTTATTTTATCAACTAATTATAATAAAGCTCTATAATAAAAAATTCTAACTTTCTAATTTTACTTTCCTTTACAATAACATTTAAAATTCTATTTTCAAATACCTTATTAGATTCAATTAAATACAATTCAACTTGTATTAATTAATTAATTTATTCATTCTTTATATTCCTTAGTTTATTTCCTTATCGAGTAACACAATCTGAAATTTTATATAGTAATTTAACTCTTAAATAAAATTTCCTTTTTCTAATAAAACTTTGACTGCACTCCCCTTATGATTTAATCTGCCTATTTTTCACATATATCGCAATAAGAGACATAGCCCAAGCACAGGCAATTCACCGTCATTCCCAATCCACCATAAGCAATATCTATAAATTCCATTTCCAAAATTTATCCTGCCTTAAATTGACTTATTTATAAATTAACAGTCTAAATTTTAAATTACATAATTAACCAATTCTTGTCATTTATAATCCAAGATTTATAATTTGTTAATTTCTCCGAGATTTAATTGTTCTATCCAATTTATACAACTAACTTCCGTATATTTCACTTTAGTCTTTAATTAAACTACTTTAATCAAAGTTACTCCAATAATCCACAATTAGAAATTCACACTAAAATTAATCGATGAAGCGTAAAGTATACTGATTGAAAATTAAACTTTCGATTCGAACTCAGGTTGTAAAATGCAAGATTCTACCTCTTGGAGGTCTCGCCGGACCGCCGCTGTTCACGGTGGTTGGAAAAACGTGACCGCCTAGAAATTTACTAGGGTTACACTATCTGACTCGGAATTCCGTGAGAAGTCCATTTCTTAGATCAATTTCTCAAGATCAACCCTCTAATTAGCCGTAACAGGCTTGACAGCCATCTCCACCCCACCTTCAATGGTGGTTTTACCATCAGAGCTCAATCGCCAAAATTAAAGATGGAAAAGTGTTCGCACGAAGGAGAGGAGTCGATCGGTACCTCCCTTCACGCTGGAACCGCCGAAAATCGAGCAGATCACCGCCAACTGCTGCTGCGACATCACCGAATGCTCCAATCAAGTTTTCACTCAAATCCAACCCCCATTGCACAAACTGAGGCCACCAAGATGATCACCTTGTCGAGTTCTTGAATTAGAATTTCACTGCTTACCAAAAACGATGGCTGGAGATCGAAAATGGTGAGGGGAAGATGAAGGTTGTCGCGCGATCGGGGAGAGAGAAAGAACAACGTGAGAGAGAGGTGAGGGTTTTATTATTATTATTACTATTATTATTAAAACTTGATCTCAACTAATACTATTTAGCATCCATTATATATACTATACTTAAAATTAATACTAATAATATTTATCAATTAATAATTGATAATGATAATCTAGTAACCGAAGAGACCATTTAGAATAAAATATAGAGAATGGAAAAGGGAAAATAATAACTTTTTACGAATTTTTTTCGGTCTTGCTCTCTTGGCAAGTTTATGTCATCTTATCTTTTGATAAGTCTTGGTGAGGTTGAGCGTTTGTCCTTCAGTTGCTGAGTTTGACTACAAAGCTAAAGTAGAATGGCGTGGTCTAGTAGAATAAGATGTGTTCAAGCTATCCATTGCCGATGAGGAGGATGGTGGGGCAGTTATTATGAAGAAAGCTTTGGAGGAGGGGAAGGAGAAAGCGCTAGATTTCTCCCTATGTCTGGTGGGAGCTTTCTTGACAGAGAAAGTTATTAACTTTGTGGCCATGAAACAGACAATGGCAGCTTGGTATGGGTGTTAATATCATTGAGTTAGGAGGACATAGATACTTGTTCCAATTTTTTCATGAAGTGGATATGAGAAGAGTTTGGGATATGAGTCCTTAGACTTTTGGCCAACATTTGCTGCTTCTCAATTAGGTCGATTGTGATGAACAAGCTAGAACTATTCCTTTACTTCATATGGAGATATGGCTGCAAGTCCATGATTTGCCACTTGGCTTCATGTCAGAAACAGTTGCAAAAGCCATTTGTACCCATGTAGGGACATTTGTTAAGGCTGATGAAAGAAACTTTCAAGGCTTCTGCCGCCAGTACATGCGAGTCCGTGTGAAAATAGATATTTTAAAGCCCTTGAAGCGAAGGATGAGGTTGCAAAAGGAAGATGCAGACTGGTTTTGGGTTATTTTTAAATATAAATGTCTCCCAAGTTTTTGCTTTATCTGTGGTTTGATAGGTCACACAGATCGTTTCTACCCTAAACTGTTGGAATAGATTGACCAGCCTCTAGAGAAAGCTTATGGCCCTTTGATGCGAGCTCCAACGAGACGCAACCAGCTGAATATCGGTCAACGATGGTTAAGGGAGGCACATATGGAGGGGGATGATGAGGGGTGGAAAGATGCTGACTTGGCAAATCCCTATGTTGAGGTGAGTTTTAAGGAAGGAAGGAGTGTTGTGTGAAAAGTGTTGAAAACAATAACGGTCACTCATGGGCGTAAAGAGACAGTTTTACCTATAGAGAGTGGCGAGAATATAGGGGTTGGTATGACTAAAGATGTGCAGGAGTGGGGTAATAGGAATAACGATGATTTAATCCTAGTGGACTCGAAGAGGAAAAGGGGCAATGCAGATGGTCCTGTTATGATTGGGCTGGGAATCATGGGTCATTCAATACAGGGGGATAAAGAAAATGTTGCAACTGAACCAAAAAACAGTTTGAAGGCGAGCCCTGGTTGCCAGGCCCGCCTAGCATTATGAATTGCCTAAGTTGGAACTGTCGTGGGATGGGCAACCCATGCACAGTTCAAGTCCTTCGGCACATAGTTCGTTCTCATAAGCCCAATTTCCTTTTCCTCATCGAAATAAAGTCGTTTAAACAACAGATGGAAAAACTTTGTAAACAGTTAGATTTTGAAGGGTGTCATATGGTGGATAGGGTGGGGCAAGGAGGGGGTTTGGTAATGTTCTAGAAGGAGAAGGAAGGAGTGTCCGTGTTGGGTTCATCTATCTCCTATATTGATATCCTTATCAATAAACCAAATTCCCCACAATGGAGGTTGACAAGATATTATGGATATCCAGAAAGAAGTAAATGAAAGGATTCGTGGGATCTTATTCAAAAATTGAGCTCTTAGGCCTCCCTTCCTTGGGTTTGTTTCGGGGACTTTAATGATATTATTCGGAGTTCAGAGAAGCAAGGGAGATGTGATCAGCCCTACTCTCTTATGAAAGGATTTCAACAGGCTTTATTAGATGGCGGACTCTTTGACTTGGGTATGTCTGGTTATCTGTTTACATGGGAGAAGGGTCGCGACACTAGCGCGTGGGTTGAAGAAAGGCTAGATAGAGTGGTAACTAATAAATCATGGAGTCGGGTGTTTCACCAAGTAAAGGTTATTAATCTAAATGTTATAACCTCTGATCACTCGCTAATTATCCTCCAAGTAGCGCTATGGCATCGATGTATTTCTGTGCCAAAATTTCGTTTTGAAAATTTTTTGCTTTCTCAAGAGGGATGTAAGGAGATTATTGAAGAAGCATGGTGCAGAATGGGAAGGGTACCAATTTGGGAATGTATCCATTTTTGTGGGGAGTCTCTAACGAAATGGGGAGGTGGATTTCTGAAACATAAGAAGGTTCAATTGGGGCAATGCAAGAAGTTGCTGAACAGGCTTCATTCTCGAAAAGATCCTCACTCTATTCACATATATGATGAGACTAGTAAAGAATATCAAGACATTCTCAACAAACTAGAAGTGTTTTGGAAGCAGTGGGCAAAACAATTCTAGCTATGGGATGGAGATAGTAATTCTCAATTTTTTCATCTCAAAGCTAGTACTCGAAAAAAGAAAAATTGCACAAAGAAATTATAGGATGAGCATGGGGTGTGGCGTGACAAGCTGTCTGGTTTACATGAGCTAATGTCTCCGATTTTCATGATCTATTTAGCTCCTAGGAGTGCAATGGTGAAACTATATATGAAGGTGTTGATAAATTTATATCAACTGACCAAGCGTTGTACTTGAACGAGAAGTTTGAGGAACATGAGATTAAAGAGGCTGTGTTTTCAATGAATCTAATAAGTCCCCTGGCCTGGATGGCATGAATCTTGTATTCTATCATAAATTTTGGGGTGTGGTGGGGAAGGAGGTTACTACGGCCTATCTGGACATGTTGAATAATTCTCATCTCCTAATAGAGCTCAACAATACGCATATTGTTTTAATTCCTAAGAAGAAGGCTCCTCAGGTAATGACGGATCTAAGGCCGATTTCTCTATGTAATGAAATATACAAGGTGATTAGCAAAGTTTAGGCGAATCGTATGAAAAAGATATTGCCCACAATTATCTCTCCGTTTCAAAGTGCTTTTATTCTAGGTAGATTGATAACAGACAACATTATGATCACCTTTGTGATAGTGCACATGCTAAAGCTCAAGAGACAAGGGAGTGAAGGTATTGTTGTACTAAAGATTGACATGAGTAAAACATACGATAGAATCGAATGGGAATTTTGTCGGGGTATGATGCAGGCAATGGGTTTCCTAGAGCAATGGATTAACAAAGTTATGATTTGCATTTCCATAGCCAAATTTTCAATTGTGCAGGATGGCGAGGAGTTAGGGCCAACTGTTCATACGAGAGGATTGAGACAAGGGGATCCCTTATCCCCTTATATGTTTATCATATGTGCAGAGGGCTTATCAGCTTTGATTCGGAGGAGAGAATTGGCTGGCCAAATCCATGGGTGCCAATTGGTGAGGGGCGCGCCTATGGTATCCCATCTATTTTTTTCTGATGACTGTTATCTATTCTTCAAAGCAAATCCTTCTAAATGTGAGCAGGTAAAGGCGTGCTTGGAGCTGTATGAGAAAGCTTCTGGCCAACAAGTAAATTTCAACAAGTCTTCTATCTTGTTTAGCCAAAATACCTCCCCAATAGCAAAGAGTCAGGTATGTCAATTTCTTCATGTAACTGAGAATTCTCAAATGCACAAATATTGGGCTTGCCAACTATGGTGGGTAGGAAAAAGAAAGAAGTGTTCAGCTTCATAAAGGATAAGGTCTGGGGGCATATCGAAGGATGGAGCCAGCGATCTCTCTCACTGGCAGGGAAGGAGGTGTTACTAAAGTCCGTGTTGCAAGCCATACCCTCCTATGCTATGGGTGCGTTCTTATTTCCAATCGACCTTTGTGACAAGATCAAAAGGATGTTTAACTCTTTTTGGTAAGGACCAGGCAGAAGGGATAAAGGAATTCATTAGCTTAGATGGGATAAGATGTGTTATAGTAAGAAGGTTGGGGGACTTAACTTTAAAAGAATCCGTGAATTCAATATCGCTATGCTGGCGAAGCAAGGATGGAGATTCCTTTCGAATCTTGCTTCCTTGGTTTCTAAAGTCTACAAAGCTCGTTATTTCCCTAGGTGTGATTTCTTGCAGGCTAAGTTGGGAAGAAACCTAAGTTTCATATGGCGCAACATTCGTGTATCTCAACATCTCCTAAGAAGAGGCTGTCATTGGAGGGCAGCGAATGGGAGGAAAATTAATATTTGGTAGGACCCTTAGTTGCCGGATGCTGAGAACCCATATATTTCTACAGAAACTCCAGTTGGGTATGAAGAAGAACCTATGGCCTCCTTGATCGATCAATTGACTCAAGGATGGGATAGAGGCATGGTGGAGACTCTCTTTAATGACAGAGATAGAGGCATCATATTGGAAATTCCATTAAGTAGACACCAGGGTGAGGATATGTGGTTTTGGATGCATGACAAAAAGGAGCATACACGGTTAAAAGCGGATACAAGTTCTTGAGAAAGAGCCTAGAGGTGCTCCAAGGTCTGTGTGAAGAGGAGGTATGGCATCAACTATGGAAAATTCAAATACCTCCAAAAATCAAAAACTTTCTATAGAGGTTATGCAGTCAACGCTTGCCCATGTTGGACTTGTTAAAGTAGAGAAGAGTAGAGACAACTGGTCTATGCCCTTTGTGTAATCATGAGGATGAAATTGCTATGCATTTATTTTTTCTGTGTCCCAGGGTGCAAGAATGTTGGAACCTGCTGCAGTGGAATCCGTTGCGACTAACCCATGACTCCTTCAAGGGGTGGTTCGCAGCTATCTTAAATGCTCTAGGTGATACTGAGATCCCATTAATGTGTGTTTTCTTGTATGAGGTCTAGAAACACAGGAATGATGTGATCTGGAATGGAAGGAGTTTTTCTGCAGTTCAGGTGGTTAATGGGGCAAGAAACTATCTCCAACAGTGGAAAGCAGCACATCAATGGCGGGATTTTCCTATATCTAACGCAGCCCACATATTTCTACAAGCGTTTCTCACTGGAAGCCTCCACCGCAAGGATGGGTTAAATGTAACGTTGGAGCAGAGATGTTTGAAGCCTCTCATGATGTGGGATTTGGGGCAGTGATACGGGATGCTGCTAGGAACTTCCTAGCAGTATGTAATGGTGCTTTATCAGGCCCGCATCAACCTAGCTTTGATAAAGTAATGGGCTTAAGGGAGGTGCTAAGTTGGATAAAAGGTAAAGGGCTAAGTAAAATTCAGGTTGAGGTAGATGCCCAGCTAGTGGTGCAGGCAATTAATAGTGTCGATGTAGATAGGTCATATTTTGGTTTACTTATTACTGATTGTCAGATTCTCTTGAAGGAGCTTTGTAGTAGCTTTGTTGCTTTTGTTAAGAGGTCAGTGAATCACGTGGCCCAAAGTCTTGTAAGGGTTGTTGATTCTTTGTCTGATTTCTAGGAGTGGGGTCCTGTCCCTCCTGCTTTCCTAAATGATGTTTTTTATCTTGATTTAGCATAAAACCCCCTTTTGATTTCAAAAAAAATTGATAATGATAATCTAATCAATTCCTTCTTCTTCTTCTTCTTCTTCTTCTTCTTTCTTTTTTTGTTTTTCTAAATTTAGATAATTATACATTATATCTTCATATCAATAATTAGTTTAATTTATATTTTCACAGGCGAATATTATACTTGTCAATTAACACTAATAATTTCCTTAAAGAAATAAATTCTTGTTTTTGACAATTATTCACCAATTAAACCAATATATATATTTAAAATTAAGTGCTAATAATTATTTATAGACAAATTTTAAAAAGAATACAAAAATTCAATAATAGAATAATAAGGAATATCATTTTCTCTAAGGAAAATCAAAATATAATCTTTCATACAATTTTTCTCGGAGTATCAAAAAATTCAGGGTGTTACAATGATTTTCTTATTTTTTTGAATATATCATTCCTCCAAGGGAGATGGATGTACGAAATATTATCTCCATGTAATATTGTAGGAATTTTTTTTGTAGAAAAGTAGATTGCAAGTACTGTGAACAAACACATTCTTATCATTCTTCATGAATTGATAAACTATCTACATGGCTAAATGAAGTAGTAGCAATGCTTCATCTCTTGAATGCCATGAAATAATTGTACCTCCACATATAAATGAACGACTTGATTATAATCTAATGTAATGTTGATTTCATAAATAATATCCATTTTCATAGTCGATCAAAACTGATTTTGACGTCTTAGTTATAATATAATTTATATATATCGTATCATGGAGATGTCAAAATATATGTTTAACTCCATTTAATTTTTTAATATCCTGGAAGAACTATACGTTGCTAATAAAATTTATAAAAATTAAGTTAAATATGAGTGGCAAGATATATTAGCGTCCTTATTATACTAAGATATGGTACTTCAAGACCAAGAGTTTTTCATAATTTTTTCAAAGTGAAAAATGATCATTTTCTCATCAAGTGACCTCACTATTATCCACATAAAATCATTTGAATAACTTAGTCATATATGTAGATTCATAGGAAAATTTTCATTTATGAAATGCTCAATCTTCAGGCCAAGATAAAAATTTTATATTTTCAATGTCTTTTATCTCAATCTCTTCCCTTAAGAAATTTATAATCTTTGGAAGCTCTTTAGAAATCCCAATAGTGTTCATAAACCAAATAATATCAAACTTATATTCAAATATCTCTATAAAAATTGATGAAGATATAATAGTATTATTAAAATATCATTTCCACAGATATTCACTAATCAAGAGGTCATCTTACTCATTGTAGTATATAAAGTAAATATCAAAAGTATGTTTTCTATAATAAAATATTATAAAAAGAATACAATTATAAAATAATATAATATTTTCTTAGCCATAAACATCATTAAAGCAATTATACCATATGTATTGAGATTTCTTTAATCCATATAGAAATCTTAATATATTTTTTGGGGTCTCGATTTGATTGCTTCAAGAATTTTCAATACTTCATGGATATCGTTATCCACTAATCTATATAGAGCTCTATATAATTTAATTGAATAAATTTCTCAAGAATTTAACTTTATACTTCAAACAATTAAATTTCTTCAAGGATTTTCATATAGATATCTACATCAAGGTAACATATAAATAGGTAACCATTAATTCATTAGACACATTTATGATTTTCATAAATTGTCAGACTAATCAAATATTAAATTATAATTGTATCCACCACATAAGAGTAAATATCCTCATAATCAATGCCAATTTTTTCTAAAAACAAATATGTGCAACAAGTTTGCTTTATAGCTCATGTACCCATTTCAATTTTCGCACAAATATGTATTTGTATTTTACTGGCTTGACATCTCTTGATGCTTTCAACTAAATTTAAATGTTATATACACTATTCTATTTTGGCTAATCAATTTTTTCTCTATATTCTTCAATAGACTAAACTCAATATCTGCATCATTTTTCACAATTTCAAGCGCTATATATATATAATCTATAATATTTATAAAAGTATGAATAGAGGGGGAGAACATTTGGTCCCCAAAACGCTCATATGTATTCTAATTGATAAAAAATATTATTAAGGACAATTTAGTCTTAATAGAAAAGTTGGGACCACATTGTGTTTATTTTTCTATTCTAATTATTATTATAATAATTTTAATTTAATCCTATTCTAATTAAGAATTTATTCTTTAATACGATTCTAATATATAAATGTTTAGTTTTGATTATTTTTCGCTATCAATAATTTGTTACTTTTGCTATTTTGAATTGAAATTATTAAGTTTGCGATCATGTCTTCTTCTTGTGGTAAGTATTAACTATCTCTATTTATAAATTAATATAACAATTTTTATTTATATTTGTTATAATTTAGTATCTTTATATTTCTTTATTTTTTTTAAATTTATAAATAGAAAGTATACACAAAATATTTTTCTTACTGCCTTATGAGACCAAGATGGACCTAAGTCCTCCTATTTGCTGGCTCGAGCTCTAGGAGACACTCGGACTTCTTGATGCTCTGCATTATGATACAATAAATCATAAACAAAACAATTATACCAGTGATCATGCACAAGAATCATATAATACCAAATCCAGTCACATAATACCTAATATTTCAATCAAATAATCTCTACATTGCCTCTAACAGAAGTTAGAGAAATTAAAACTTACTATGAAATTGAATTTAGTGATCCTTATTATTATATTTTTCGTATTATTATTTTTACAGAATATGATTAAATATGTTTTTTAGTTATCGTTATATATCAATAAAATATTTTCTTTGCTTCGTCATGCTTTATTTTATTTATTTTCATTGATGCAATAAGGTAAATTATTTTAATTTTTTATTCCATAAATTATATAGGATGATTTAATCGACACTCTTGAAGTAGGAAAAAGAGAATGAAATATCAGATTATTAGTGCTTAAAACTAACCTTGTAGAATCTTATCAATCATTAACTAACATTGGACATATAAGAAAGATATTGTTTCTGGATTCTAGGGTAAATATTTTATTTAATTATTAATTTTGTGAAAAAATCAGATTTTATTTTATTTTATTAATTATGATTAATTTTTTCTATAAGGAATTCAAATTTTAGCTACTATGTTTAATAAAGTAATAGAGTATTTCAAAAATTCTTTAGAGGTTAGGAAAACATAACTAATGGACGTATTAGAGCAGTCAATGCTTCTTATTTTAATATTCATGAGAGATTAGAGTTGAACCTCAATAAATATACCATATTAAAGGAGCATGAAAGATCAATTCCAAAAGAAATCTTGCAATATATGTTCAATACATTCAATAATGTGAAAGAATATGTCAAAGACAACAAGACGAAATCATTAAATTTATTTGATACATCTATAATTAATTAAAAACATATTACTTATATTATGTTATATAATCTTATTAAATTTATTATATTTTTCAGATATTTTAGCAATTATTGTTCATGTCAAACCGACGCAAAATATAACTAGCGGAGTGAAAAGAGAATTCATAATTATGATAAGAGAGTAATTACTATCTTAATAATTTTTCATTATTAAATTTATTTATTATTTATTACTCTAAAATTTATTAACTTTTTTTTTTCTAAATTGGAGAAAATATCTTTAATATTTTAGAACGATGCAATAGACAAAGGGAAAATATTTGAAGATTTTTACAACACAAATAGTTATTTACCAGTTGTAGCATTTTCAAATTTGATTTTTTTTTTACCTGACCATTGTCAAATTTGATTGCTTCTTATTACAGAAGTTAATTAAATTATTTATATTGAATTATTTATTGATTTTGTCAATTTATTCTTTCAATATATTTTCTTATTTAGTCTATTAATCTCTATTAAATTATTTTTATTGAAATATTTATTAATTTTTCAATTTATTTTTTAAATTAGGTGATCTACAACTCACATATAGTGGTGCTTTAAGCACAATGCAAACGGATCCACAAATAATAGAGGCTTATGAAATTGTAGATATGTGAGTACACTAATTTGATCACTAAATAAAAAATTGATATTCTATTAAACAATTGAGGGTTAAATATTTTTGTGTCTCTAAATTATGATCAAATTAATACTTAGGTCCCTCAACGTTTGAGTAATTATTTTGAATGATTTAACTAATATTGCAGTTACACTGTGAGGTCCTTCCATCCAAATTTCTGTCTTTTTTTCCGTTTATATGAGTTGAAAATTAAATATTACTCAAACGTGAAGGATCTAAATGTAGAAAATTAAATATTTTTAAGTCCCTATGTTATGACTAAATTAATACTTAGGTTATTCACTTTCAAATAACATTCGCTTTTCAATCCCTATAAACGAAAAAATAGATAGAAATTTAGATAGAATGACTTCACAGTGTAACAATAGCATTAGTTAGGTCCTTTAAAATAATTACTCAAACGTTGAGGGACCTAACTGTTAATTTGATCATAATTTAGGGACTCAGAAATATTTAACCCAACAACTAATTATAATCCCTTTTTAATTAATTTTATTATAGTTATCAAACAAACATAGGTGAAAAAACAGATTTATGTTTATTATCAAATCCGGAAAGATTTTTAATTGTGCCAAGAGTTAAATTAAAAGAAATGATTTATCAAACATTTTAAATAAGTATTTTCAATAAAATTAATTAAATTTATATATCTTATATGGATTTAATTAAAGTTTTTTAAATTAATTATTAATGACGATAATATTCACTTGATATGTAGGGATATGAAAGTTTTTTTGAAGGAGAAATAATAGGTATTAAAAATAGAAACTTTCTTTGGTATCAATCTTGCAAAAAATGCAACAAAAAAGTTTATCCTTAGGACAATGGGAAAATAGAATATTACACTTGTGGTGATATTGAAAATATTAAAACTATTAACAAGTAAGAATGATATTTATTTTAAATATTTTATACAATATTAGTGATTGGTTGTTGTAATATTTTTAATTAGATATATAATGTCTATGAATGATTTTGTAATGTCTTTTAATTTATTTTACAGGTATAATGTTAATTTCAATATAGTTGATACATATAATTGAAATACCCAAAAAAATTAATTTCAGAAAATTTCCATTTACATTATAACACTAAAATTTTGGCCAATAAATTGAAGCCATGTAAAAATTAATCGGACCCATAAACCTATTCGATTTTATCAAAAATCAATTGAAAACCAAGTGGAATTTGTTGAACCGAACCAAACCGGTTCGAAATGAACCAGAATGGCCCAGCACATTCTGGAAAATTCTTTCTTTTTCCTTTTTCTTTATTTTCTTTCTTTCTTTTTTTCCTTCTCTTCTTTCTTCTCCACGACAACCCCATCTCTCCTCCTCTTCCGTTTTTTCCATTGCCTCTCTCTCACTGCCGTCTCTCTCTCCCTGCGCTAGCCACACCGCCGCCAGCTCTAGCAGCGGCGACAACAGCCGTTCCTTCCCTCTGTTTCACATGAACCGGCGACGCCACAACAGCCCTGTTTCTTCTCCTTCGCGTCGCGCCGCCACAACCAGCGACTTCAAGGCGTCGCGCCACCTCCTGCCGGTCGCCAGCAGCAGCTTCACTGCCGCTTCACTCTTCGGCGCCACCTCATGCCACCACCCAGCAGCTGGTTTTCCGATCAAAGCCCTTGGCTTGGTTGTCTCAAATATTTGTGAATTTTTGGGCTTTATTGAGTGATAAAGGGTATAAAAATATCCCAATAAAATTTTTAGTTAAATTTCTTAAATTTTAATTTCATAAAAAAATTGGTTGATTGTTGGGCTTGATTTATTGATCGTGATATTGAATAGTGTTTACATTGGATTTAGTAGTTGATGAGTTGAAAATAAATTATAGGTTGAGAATAAAATTTATAGTAGGATATTTTTGTGATAAAATTTAAAAAATCCAATCAATTGAATTTAATAATTTAATTTATGAGGGCAATGAATATTTAGTTAGGTCGAAAGAATTTAATCAATAAGAATAATTTAGTTGATAATTAATGTAATTAAATAATTTAGCGTTGGATATTAGAACGTAATATAAAAGGAATGTTTGGAGATCGATTAATATTATATTATGAATTTAATAGTAAAATCGTTGATATATTGATTTAAATTAAGATATTAAAGTTGGACATTGAATAAAATAAAAATTATATTATTAAAGGATTATTGTTAATTATTGGATAAATAGAAATACGAATGTATTTTTTAAGATTGTTAAAATTAGCAAATTAAGTGATTTGAGATAAAGATAAATTTCATAATTATATTATTAAGGGCCGATTAAATTGAATAAATTAATTAATTATTAATTATTTAGAGACCGTAATTAAATTAAGCAAGAAAAAGATTATCGGAGGTAGGATTATATTTATACAAAATGAAAATATTATTGATTATATTATATTGGTGGTGAATTTAGAATATTTTAAAGGTTGTGATGAGAAATCGGATTAGTTAATGTTAGCAACTAAGTAGTATATAATTTAAAATTAGTTTAAACAAAGAGATATGACGTAAATTGTTAGATTGATTTCTATTTATTATTTCGCGTTAAATAAAATAGTTGACTGATGAATTCCTTCTGCATTTTTGTATTCATAGATCGTCTAAGCTCGTCTACTTCTTCTCCCCACAAGAATCAAAATTAGGATTTAAAAATCCTAATATCACTGTGAATAATAATAAATAGTGAATGATATGCATTTTCATATCATCATAACTTAACTGGCATATCATCACGGTCATATATATATATATATATATATATACACATATCGTTAATTGATTATATAATATCCTTTGAATATGATATAGTCATAACTGCATCATAATAATTGATCCGATAAATTTCGATTGTATGAATTGTTGATGAAATGTGATGTGTTATGAATTGCTTTAATTGAGTGGAGTTAGGATGAAGTGAGTCACCATATATTGTGAAATTGTGAAAGCGGTCTGGGAAGTTGGCCATATATTGTGAAAGCGGTTTGGGACCGTTGGCCATATATTGTGAAATTATGAAAGCGGTCTGGGATCGTTAGCCATGAATTTATGAAAGCGGTCTGAGACCATCGGCCACGTATGAGAAAAGAAAAATTTTAGCTCCTGTGTGCATCTGATGATGTATAATGATGTGATATGAATGACCATAGGTTGATCTCCTGATGGTGTGAAAAGAAAAGTAGATAAAAAGTATATACAATATGAAAGGGTTGGTTAAATGAGAATTGAACCAGTCGCTAAGTATGGGGGATCGGCTCCCTGATGCACACATATGAGATGATTAGTTATGTGAGAAGAGAACTCATCAGGGGCTATGGTGACGCCACAGACTAATTTTCACGTGATTGATTATTTGAAGATGAAATAATTGTGGATGCTGATGTTGTGACATGTGCATGATTGACAGCGTCGTAAATTCTGTGATTAGAAATGCATTTTACATGATTGTCTGATTATGCATTATTTATTATTATTCACTGCCTTTTATGAGGATCAAGATATAATAACGATAGTTCTTTTTCAATCAGTGATTCTTTTAGCTGCTTATTTCCTACCCCTAACGTCAGGATCTATAACAATTAGTAAATTTGGCTATAAATAATTTTCTTATTTTTGATAGTTCTAGATAGATAGATATAAATTCATACCCGATATATTTTTCAATCTCCTATGAGGACTCATCTTAGTATGTTGTGGTAAAGCAATTAGAACGTATGATACACATTTAAAATTCCTTAATGGGTAATATTTGGTTCCTGATGCAAAATCAATTATTAAGTAGAGAACTTATAATAATTTATTTGGCTTGATGCAAGTAAGTAATATTAAATTCAATAATGTGTCTCTAAAAATAGGGATATTCCTTCTCATAATAATTGTCTTGCAATTAATTACAATAATTTGCAAATGATTCTGCTAAATCATTTTGAGAAATAAATAAAAGCAACAACAGGTTGCCCTAAATTATTTTTAAAAGGAGATGCCATAATCATTACAGACCGATGTGTAAATTTACTATCATTCTCAAAATAAATTGTTTTAATAGCATAATCTGAAAATCGTATTCTTAATAAAATTATATGTGCAAATAATCATGCAAATTTCAGGTTGCATATTGATAATAAATCTTTGTAAACTTTAAGTTGCAAGTTAAAGATAATCATGTAATTATCTTTTGAATGCATCCACAAAATATCTAAATAATTCACATGATAGATGAATTGATCAATAATTTCACTTTATATATTCCAGAAAATGCAAGCAGTTTTTGAACTCTACTTAACAATTGCTCAATAATTAATTTGCGTTGAGAATAAAATAAGCATGAATAATTTAAGCGATTTGAAAAAACTTCTAGTTCTTCAATAAATATTTATACAAGGATAAAAATTTTTCTGTTTTGCAATATCATTGATTGAGATAGTCCAACTGATTATGCCAAATTATAAAGTACTTGGATTTGTAAGCTTTTGGGTAACAACACTATTTATTTCAATTATTATCTTTATATAATATCTATTTTAATGATTATATTTGGAATAATGCATTATGCACATTCTTCTAGGTAGTAATATTTATTTTCCTGGAGCATTCAAATTTTCTTTTACTACTAAAGCCAAATTTGTCTTTCAATATTTTGGTGTATAACAAGTACATAACCAATATTTATATATGCTACATTATTTCATCACTTTTGGTGGCAAAATTTACTTTTAGTTATGTGGCCACAATAATTGCTAAGATAATTGTTCAACTGTCATCTCATTAATATTTTCAATGACAAATATATCTTTTTTATTATTCATGCCCATGTCCATTTGTTGCATTCGCTTCAGAGAATGTTTTGTGTCTAGTTAGGCGAGTTTCATTATCCTATGCCCATTATTATATATGGTTTCATTTACTTCAGGGAATGAAATAGATCCAGTTGGACGGACTTTATGATTTTTTATTAAAATATCTTTATTTTGCTCGATGATAAAAATAATACGAAATAAATTCAAAATATATCTTAAAACTTTTCTTTCAATATTGATGCTTTAGGAGTATATTTGAGATATAAATATCATTGGCAATCTAAATCAATAGTTAATAGCTCCAAATATAATAATGACAATATCTTAATAAATCAATTCTCAAAATTTTTAGTACATGGATAATATACCCAATATATAGCAATAATTATAATAATAACAATAATTTTAATATTGCAAAATTAAAACAACTTATAATTCTGCAAGTTTTGTAATGATAAATGGATTTGTTTGTGATACCTTTGATATTGTACCTTTCTTTGATAATTTTAATCAAACGAAAATTATTCTCTCATTAAGTAACTTAATTTTAATTGTCGTAAACCGCAGATCCTATTTGAGAAAAATCACTTTCAACTACATTTGTTTCAAAGCTATGTTTTTGAGAAATTAGATTGATAGTAACTAGATTTTACCAAAATCTTTATTAAAAGTCTCAAATTTTCTTGTTAAATTTGCAAATTTAATACATTTCCTTTGAAATATATTGTAGTGCTTATTTAATTTTGATCAGAGCCTATTAAGTTTATTTATTTTTGAATGGAAGCATACTAAATTGGTTGAATTGTGTATAATAACTTTTAATTACATAGGTTATATTAGTTTTTTATTTGGATTCAAATTATTTAATTAAATATATTAAATTAACTACTTTTCAAGAATGTGTGATTCACGTTATTACTCGTTGAATATACCCGTTAAAATGATTATTTATAATTTATTTATATATATATATATATTTTATTAATTTTTACATTAACATACACACGTACATATACTAATTGAAAAATTAATATTAGAATATAAACGTGATTGGTATTTGATGCTTAATTAATTTTCTAATATTATTTTAGGAAATTAATATGCTAATCAAAGATTTAGATTTAAATAAAAAATTAATATAATTAATCAAAATTAAATTATTTTTATTTTCTCCATCAATTAAATAAAAATCCTTCAAGATAATTTTATCCTTCTTTAAAATTATATGGGGATTTTTCCCAATGAATTTGTCTATATCTATATGTATATATAAAGTATGAATCTAGAACATTGATTTCATAAATACCCTATTAATTTTATAAATCAATAAAAATATTATTAAAAATATTAATTTGATTAGTTGAAAAATAAAGACATTGTACTTTTGATTGGTCATATTAATATTCTATTTAAATTTAAATTTTATAGAATAAAATAAGAAATTATATTATATACGACATAAGTGATATATTAAATATGATAAGAATATAATATATTTAACGATTTTAATTTTAATAATTGAAAAAATAAAGGAATAATGATTTTTTTTATTGTTTGAAAAAAATAAAAAAATAATTCTTTAATTGAATAAACTATAAATTCACATTAAAATACATTCCTTGATTGAACAGTCTAATTAAAATACATTGTTTAAAAAAATCATTCTTAATTAAATTTAATTAAATAGACTAATAATTGAAATATTTTATTACGATTAGTTTTTTTTTTATAAGTGATAATTAAAATATAATAACTAATTTTCCAACTTACATGCACGCACAATCTTTCATCAAAACTAACCAAATCCATCTGTATTCTTCGTTAATAAAATTAAAATTAAATTGTCAAAGTAAAAACTAATAATTTGCACATTTATTTAGGGCTCAAATTAGAAAATTCTAACAACTAATATATTGCATTTATTTTATATATTTATTGTTGTTATTTGCATAGCTTTTGTTTCGATTAAAAATTTTGATTTCAATCGAGAATTTTAATTACTTCAATCTTAATTAAATTTTGATGTATTTATTTTGAGGAGAAATTAAATTTTTATCTATTAATTCTTTTTTAGAAATTCATTATATAATTATTTTAGGGGAAGAGATTCATTATATAATTAAATATTATATTTTAATGCATTTTATTTTATATATTAAAGTATATATTTGATTCCTAATGCATGTACTCAAAATTTAATTATGATAATAAAAGAAAATTTTGTAATCTATTTAATCAAAAAATACAATACACCTTCATAATTTTGATAAAAATATATTATTTATATTAAACTCCTAAATAAAGAAATAAGTAAATTATGATTATTCAAAAAATTTAAATAAAAAATATTAGTATATACATATATAATTCCTCTAAAATTATCCATCTAAATCAATTGAAAAACACAATTCTATTGACTATGATGGAAGGTGCAAGTCCAGATGGACCATTGTCTATTGACTCCAATGTTATGCGGGCCCCACAAGGTGTCTACCCTGTCAAATTATCAATCCTTTCCCTTCCCCATTCCCCTTTAATAAAAATTAAAATAAAAAGGGCCCCCTGGCGCTCTCTCAGGCACAAAACTCCTTCGATCACCGGATAAATGGTTCCGGTGGCCGGTCGTTGACCTCGAAAAGTTCAAATAGAATTATTTTCAGTTTTGATAAAAAAGCTATTAATGGACCCCGATGACGAAAGAGAGATGGAAATTGAGACCCCAGAAGATAGGAAGAAGGGTTTTAAGTTTGTACTGTTACGATTAAGTTTAGGCCTTCTTTTTCCAATCTTCGTCTTCTTCTTCTTCTTATCATTATTTATCGTATTGGTAGCAATTTTGTCCACTCACTTATCTATTACCACTCCCATCTCTGTTCCTTCTCAGTGCAGGATAGTCTCCAGCAGTAAGTCTCTCTCATATTATGCTTTGTCTAAATTCATCTTTTTTCCATTTGATCACTTTGTTTGGTTGGGGGAAAAATTGTTCCTATCAATAGGGGAATTGAAGTAGAAAAGGGTGCTTTGAATATTTTTTTTTGAATGCAAATACGCAATGCAGTACAGATTCTGGCAAAAAAGTAATTGATGTAGTTTAGATCAAGATTAAAGAAGAAGGGGAATTTAGGTTAGAGAATTCCATTAGAGTTGATTTGAGAAATTACAGAAATTGACGGCCTTTTTTGAACTTGAAAACAGTATACCAGGCACTGTAATAGCAAAGGGAAAGAAGTACAAAGAATAAAATTAGAGGGAAGAGAACTTCCACATCTAATAGTCGTATCTCCATTAATCAAAGCCTGAGAAAGTAAATAGGTTCCCTAGATAATTATAAAACTGCCTATATGCTTATATATTGTTGAAAAACTAACTTGGACTTGGAAAATAATTCACGTTGGTATGTTTCTCCATTGGGTTAAAATTTATTGCCTGTTTAAATTATTTCGAAAAGATACAAAAAGGGAAAATCTTAGCTTGAAGAATATGTCCCGTTGTAGAATAGATTATATACTCAACCTGCCAAATTCCGGAGTCATCCTATTCATATGAATAAAAAGTGTCAATTGTTATTGACTTGAGTGTAAATTGCTGGACAAGACAAATCCTTTGAAGCCTACTCTATGTTGTTCCATCTCTCTCACACATGTTCTGTTGGCTTGGGCCCCTAATCATGTTTATGCAATGCCTTTATTAGAGTTGGATCATGTCTTCACTCTTGTTGAAATATTATGATCCCTATGGCATTCTGCAGGTTCATGTTTTTGTGTAAACCTTCATATTATAAGCTTTAGTTATAATCACAAAAAGAAAAAAAAAGTTTCAGTTGTCTTTTCTCTTTTATTTATTTTGAAATTTCAAGTATAACAGGTGCTCTATTATTATTTTTTTTAGGTGTGGATCTTAGATCATCGAAGGTGTGTGGACTTGGATTGTTGAATTATAAAGCCAAGCATGTCTTTTATCCATTTGACAGAAGTAAATTTCGATGTCGTTATGATTATTATTGGGCTTCAGTGTTTGAGGTGATATGCTTTGTTCTCAAGATCATCTTTTCATTTTAAAATATTTGTTCTTCATCTGAACAAGGAATGGAAATGTGAGTTCTTTCTATGTTTTTGGATCATTTGATAGAATTTCTGATCTGCCTTTTTTTTTATATATGGATTTTATAATATTGATGTCAATTTCAGCTTATATATATATATTTGGTTATAGATGAAGTATGGTAGTAGTTTGCAAGCCGCCTGATAATTACAATTCTCATTCATGCTTGTGGTGCAGAAGTTCCATGAGTAATAGTTGAGGGATATCTTTTTATATCTTCTACTTATTTGTATTAGAATTATAAACTCTAGATGAAGATTAAGGAATTGCTGGATACTTTCTTTGCAATACTCTTTGAATTGTCTCAAAGGGCTTTTCAAACTGCTATCAATATTTGTTGAAGGTGAATCATAGGCACACCTAGGCACCAGCTACAGTAATCCTAGGCCCTACAGCATTGATTAAACTTACCTTAGGTGAGGTGTGATCCCTGAGGCACAAGGCTTTTGGGTGTGCTGATCCAAGTTCAACCTGTCTCTTTCTCTCTCTTAATGAATGAGATTGAGTGGAACAGTAGTTAGACCTAGTTGAACCGTTTTGCTCTTTACCCCGTTTCTTTCTTCTTCTTTTTCTTCTTATTCACTTGGCATGATTTAATGGTGCTCTTGCTCCTCTTCCTACTCCTTCTTAATACTACATGATATAATTTTCCAGATAGAGGGCTTAACCCTAATGAAAGAGAATGGTATGAATCTTGGGAGAGCCACAGCACAAAAGCTAGCTCATGAGGTTGGAGAGCCCAAAGCCCATATAAACTGCACCATAAAATCTCGCATTGAATCAAGTCCTGGTCCTTGCAATTACGACCATAACATGAATGAAGACAAAAAACTTTACATTTTAGCAAGGATATGGCTATTTGATTTTCTAAGATAAGCTTAATGGTAGAATTAGTGTTTGAACCATGACCTTGTGGTGGTCGCGTTTTTGTTTAGGTTAATTGTATTTATATAGTAACTGTGTCAACATGGTTTTTACATGAAATCATCATGGCATATAACAAGTTGACTTGGCAACCCAAATCAACATGTTTATGCAGCAATTTGTATAATTATAAAAAGCATTTAAAAATTAAGCATCTATCATATTTGTATAAAGTAATCAAGAATTCTCAAGAAAATGCCACGTGAATACGTTTAATGAGTTTGATTCTCTTATTTATGCCACATGAAATTTATGTTTCATGTTTTATATATTAATATTTTAGTGTGGCATTTTTTTTGGAGTTTTTTGGGGAGGAAAACTTTTACATATATTCAAAATTTATAATCTACTCCTAAATTGTCTTGTATTTATCAATGCAAAGTTTTTTTTTAAGATTTAAATGAAATAAATTAAAATACATTGACACACATTGCATATGTGTTCTTTTTACTTTTTTTCTCCTTTTTTTTTTTAATTTTAGTGGGTCTCTTTCACACACAAGAAATATTATTTTGTTTTACATAAGTTCATTGTTGTACTTAATAAAGTGTTATATAATTTGAAAGCAAACTCGGTAGCTGTAAAAAGAAAATGGTTTTACATAGAAAAATTAAAGTGCATATTCCCATGACTCAGCCATTTTGGTGAAATTTTAGTTTCTATGTTTAAATTTTCAAATTATTTTTTCATATGTTTATTTTATTTTTAAAATATCTTCAATTTTTTTAGAAATTTAATAGATTATGTTCAAGAAAACTGAATATGGCATTAGAAGTTTATTCTAAATAGATATATAAACAAACTAATAAAAGAAGACATAGAGTAATTACTTCAAAGGTATACAAAAAATCTTCTTCTTGTTAAAAAATTTGATATCAAAGTTATATTAAATTCTATTATGGCCTTATGATATCCATTTGGAAGAACTGAGGATAGATCGAAAATCTTTTCAAAATAGACAACGAAGGAAAGTTAAAAAGAAAAAATAGAGTAATAAAAGAAGCCGTAGATTACTTCAAATATATACAAAAAATATTCTTCTTGTTAAACTTAGAAATAATAAAAATTTAATATCAAAACTATATAAATTTCTATAAAGGCCTTATGTTATGTATTTGGAACAACTGAGGATAGATTGAAAATCTTTTCAAAATAGACAAATAAGGAAAGTTAAAAAGAAACAAATAATTATATTGTAATTTTTTTTTGTGTTAGGTTTTATGTTGTCAGGTGGGTCTAGGCATGTTAACAAGTTAAACAAGTGTTGCATTATAAATTTGATGAAGGGTGACTTAAGGTCTTATTCTTTTTTGCTTTAGGCCTGACAATTTATTTATTTATTTAACAAAAAGGGGTCACTGTTTCATTCTTTTAGCAACTAAGGGTCTGTTGCCTTGACACAGGTAGTCCATTGCTAATGTGGCATTGGATTAGTGGTGTGATGTGCGATTAAGGGTCTGATATGTTAGCGACATCATGCTAGTACCAATTAATGTTTTTAAAGTATTAGACCCTTAGTTGTTAATAGAAAGAAATGTGGACCCCTTCTTTGTTAGAAAAAAATGTCACCAACCTGAAGCAAAAAAGTAGAAAATTGATTGTGTAGTTTTTTTTTCTTACTTTTTCCTTCAATATTTTTTTTGGATTTGTATTGGGTTTTTGACATAAGTAAATAATTTTAGTGTGTGCTTGCAACTTAACATGCTGTTATAGTGTACTACAAAACAAACCTTCTATATTGTATTGAATCCACTGGGAATGAATACGAATTAGCTTTGAATTGGCTGCCTCAGTCGAGATTATGGGTTGTGTGAGTTTTTTAGAGCTAATCTGGAATTGCCACAGTCTGAATTATGGACCACACAAGGGAAGTGCACTAACAAATAGGGGATTGAATATTGAGATTAACGCTTGACGTTAGCTATAAAGGTGCAAGTTGGAACCCAAAGCCAAATGTATAAGGAGAAAGGGTCCCCAACCTGGATGGCAATTTGAATCAAGGGAATACCGTACCATTAGTCCCATATCAAAAGATTAGGTGGGGAAAGAACATGAGCATAAACACTTGGGTGGCTCACTACTAGCTGTTTGGACTTTTAGCTTTGGCCAATGTAGTAGCAACATTGTTGTACTGGTGGTTTATTAGAGACGCAGAAAAACAATGTCAAATTTGTGTTATGACCATGATATATATGGATTATGGACTCTTGGCAAAGGAGTAGGTGTCCTAACTATAAGTGTTCTAACCAGCAAAATATGAACTGGTGGTATTGAAGAATCTGCATTGGTCAGTACTAGCGTGGATCTGAACTCTAGGGCTGGTGATGATAGACTCATAACAGGACATAGAGAGTTAGGGGATTATGATATTCTGGATCCCTCTACAATATATTGGGACACCTTGGAATATCCTAGATAACTTTACATAAATCAAAGTGGGAGAACTTGAGATCAAGTTCCAGGTAGAGGTCTTATAGCAATTCTATGGCACTCTCCGTCACCCAATTAGGTGATGCCTTTGTCACTTTCAAGTCCTAATAGTTCTTGCTTTGCTTGTTGAGTTGCCATCCTTGATGTGATTTCTCAACTTGCCTTGTAGTCAAGTGGTCCTCTCTACTTGACTAGCAACTCCCTTTTATGGGAGGTTGGTTGGGGTGATTCACCACATTGCTTGATGATATGGTTTCTTCATCCTTTACTGGGTTGGACTTGAGACCTTTGGTCTAGTCTTCTTGTCAAACTATTTGTTCCTCTTCTTGTGTGCCTTCTTTAAGTAGTCACAAAATGTCAACCTTCCAGTAATACCATATAATGTTTGTAGCTCATCATGTTCCCAAACCCAAATCTGTGCTCTTGGAGTAAATTTGAACAAAATCCAACCATCAAGGCATCATATGGAACTGATGCTTTTAGATAGCTTTAAATTAAAGTTTCAAATTTTCAGGTAGGCATACTTTCTGTTCCTTTAACATAAGAATTTAAAATAAGACTTCCATTATAACATGTTAAGTAGTTTAAGAACAATGATACCATCAAGATATTGCATATAACTCATGCTTGTATGAGTGCATTGGTTTATTATTTCAAAATGGCTTTTTGTATATTTCTTGTTCCTGTAACAGTCTAATACATTGCTTTTGCATAGTTGTATTAGTCTTACAGCTGTATTTTTATGCATTAGAGCCAGAGCATATTTGTTAATAATATTTAATTTTTTGCAACAGGTGGAGTATAAAGATCATTCTTTGGGTCAGAAACAACTTGCATTTGCAGAAGCTCCAAATGAGGCCCTTCCTCTAAATTGCAGACCTAATTTTGGTGCTGCATGGTTGACCAAAGATAAATTTAAGGTAGGGGTTGTAAAGTTTCTAGTCTCATTCATTTATAGCAACAACATTCAATTTTCATGATTTAATTTTTTTTTTTCAAGCTGTGCATCTGCTAAAATGGTATGCAAGTAGTTAGGTTGTTGGACACATGTGCGACAATCCTCTTTAGAGTCCAGAGTTTATAATCAATTCTTTGCTTAGGTCTTTAACTGTTATTTTACTATCTTTTGTTCATGTCTTCCTTTCAGGTAAATAGAACTTATGACTGCTGGTACACATCTGGCATTTCCAAAGTGACCCTATATCCTGATGGCTTCTTCCCTTGTCAAGTAAAGGATCCATCTATTCTTGAGATGATTCGACGTTATTTTTCCCTGTAAGTGGATTTCTTTCCCCCTCTAGATCAGTTTTCCTGTCATTTTTTCTACGTATATACATTGCTATTGGATGATCCATTTAGTGTCAGTTGTTTATTAGTTGATGATGCTCAGCAAAATAATGAAATAAAAAAAAAGAGAATGATTTATGTTGTTTGTGTCTTTTAACTTATGATCTATCCTTTGAGCACTTCGGGGAAAATATTCCAACAAATCTTTTGGGACACATTTTCTCGTTACCTTCTTGCCTGTTGTTAGTGGGCTGTGGTCAATGATGCCTAATATAATTTGTTATTCATGTTGTTTATTAGTTGATGATGCTTAGCAAACTAGTGAAATAAATAAAATTGAAAAAAGAGAATGATTTGTGTTGTTTGTGTCTTTTAACTTCTGCTATATCCTTTGGGCACTTTAGGGAAAATTTCCATCAAATCCTTTGAGACACATTTATTCATTACCTTCTTGCCTGGTGTCAATGGGTTTTGGTCAATAATGCCTAATATAATTTGTTATTCACGTGGTTGGGTATAGGCCTGTTTGTATCTGTTGTAAAATCTATACAAAGGTGTTCGCTATAGTTGATTTATTCTCTAACTATAACGTTCTAATCTGGAAGGATTTTTTTTTTCCGTTTCATTTTTATTTTTTTATTCATTATAATTTATGTTTGTTTTTTATTGATAAACAAAAGAAACTGAATGGGGCTAAGCCTTTATTGCACTGGATTTATGCAGACAAAAGTAAAACTGAAGAGAACTAGTTGTCTTGTGCAATCAGGTCAAACATATGTGACAGGATTACAAAACACACTTATATCAATCTATTCTGATTTGAAATATAAATACAAGAAATCTCTACTACCCACGCAATATGAGATTGGACTTAATGCATAAATTATGTTTCAACTGATGGAAGCCTGCTGTTAATATCCCTTGGCAAAGATGTCTGTCATTTGGTCTTTACTATAAATGAATTTAACAACAATGTCACCTTTGTCCATATTCTAATACATAGTGGGTATCCTTAAATATGATTTGCTTGAGCATGTGTAACTGAATTGGCCACTATTAAGGTTGATGAAATATTGTCATGAAACAGTTGTCCTATAGCTAGTTTCGATATGCAAGTCATCCAATAGGGAATGCACCTGCCTACTATTGATGGCTTGAAAATGATACGCTGATTCAGCCATACTCCTAGAAGTTGCATGCTAATTTTTTGCTGTTTGGATAACTAAATTATTACTTGTAAAATATAGAAGCCCCTAGTTGATTAATGGCTTTCCAGAAAACCTGCCCAATCAGCACCATAGTATTTAGGTTCTATTTGATAGCTGTTTAACTAGCGTTTCATCAAACATTCAAGAGAGTAATGAGTCGTAATCTCCTTCCTCAAACTCTAAACACTAGTACAAAAGCTATGCTACCAAACATTATAAATAATAAAAGTAGCATGTTGACTAATATGAAAAGTTATTGCCATCTTAGGCAGATAAATGTATTAGGAATAGATTATTTATTCAACTTAAAACCATAGTCTATAGTTCCTGTGGCATAAACATAAAAACACATTTAACAGATATATAAAGCCTTGTAAAGTGAGATAATTTATTCCTCCCTACTATGCTATGTTAAAGTGAAGGGTCATAGACTGTTTATCAGCATTTGCTACCTGATTATTTCTAGTAGTAGGAGCAGAAACTGGATTTGAGCCAGCCAACTGCCCTTGTTCTAGAAAATCACTTCCATACTTTCATTGAGAGAGAATGATCTTTCCATTGTGATCCACCGCCAATCTCCATCGGTCACTGGCAACCAGTGGTGGCCACCTACAGTTGCCAGTGACAATCGCAATTATCATTTTTTATGCGTTTTTTTCTCATATTTAATAATATATTAAATAAAAATATTAAATTTTATTTCTAAACATTTTTGTAGTCTATAAATTAAAAATTTTATTGTTTCATAGAAAATTTTCAATATTACAATTAAACAACAGAGAATAAGTTCTTTGGAAAATATTTATAAGGAAAACATTTTCTAAAATAAATTGTTTATTTATAATTTTTTTATAGAAAAAAGTTATTTCTCCAAAACAAACATAAGCTTAGAGAGGAAAAATGGAATCTTCTACATTTTTGTCCATCCTTTGTTTTCATGATTTCGAACTCGTGGGAAGTTGGCTGTTTTTTCTTTCTTCTCTTTCCTTTTCTTTTTCATGCTCCTAAGTTTTTGCTAGACAACCAAAACAATAATGCCGTTCACCTATTAATCTTCTTTTTGTTTTTATTTTTGTTCTTTTTTCTGTCACTTACAAAGGCCTTTGTTCTCTAGGAAACTGCCAGTTTGATAGTCTTGCTTGGGCATATTAGGAAATTAATATAGTTAAATAAGTAATTTTGCAATTTTTATTTTTGTGTTTTAGCAATTTTATAATTGGATATCATTGGTCTAATGCATTTAAAACTTCTTTAACTTTTTTATTTACTGTCCAATATTTTTTTTTTCCAATCTAAAGCTTGAGAAAGTTCTCTTTTTGATTAGGTACAATGGGCCAAAATCTCTTACAAAATACTGAAATGGACTTCTTACCTGTCAAATAGTACTGCCCTTGACACTGCTTTTCCATTTATCTTACCTTTTTCCCCCTTTTCCCTCTTGTACAAGAAAATTTCAGCAAAATGAGATAATAATATATTAAAGGAAATGGGAGATTTGAAAGATATGAATGGAGTAGTAAAATAGTTTATTGTACCTAGAAGTTCCACCAAATATACTTAGTTTATGCTAAATGTTGATGTTTCTCTTAAATACACAACTCTAATGCAAGAGATCCTCAAGTTCATTCCCAACCTGTCCTCACTGATCTAAGGATCTCTCGCATTGTCACTCTATGCCCTCAACTCCTTAGACTTAACAGGTTTCTCAATTTATCCACATTATTTTAGTTTATCTTAAGATGAAAATTTGTATGGGTTTCTTGTTGTGATCATGTTGTGCAAATTGTATTTGTTCTTGGTAATCTTCATCTTTTACATATTAACGACTTGAAAACTGATTGAATGTTAGATTTGGGGCTTGATTAAAGATTTTGGACGCAAGGTGTTTGATAGTTGATTACTTCAAAAAACTCATAGGGATAGTGCCTCTCTCTCCAATGTCGATTAAACAAAAATTCATACTTTGGACAAGGTAATGAACAAATTAATTCTAAAATATGTTGTTATAATTTCTGAAGTGCAACTGTTTAACTTATTGTGACCCCTTTGAGTGGTCCTTAATTGCTAGTTATGTTTGAGGCTGGATAAGTCCAATACAATACATTAAATTTGGATACAGTTCCATATTTGCTGTGTTCCTTTTGTCTTTAGTCTGTTTAACCTAAAGCCCAATGTAATCCATTGATCCTTAGTTACCTAGTTCTGGATCATCTTTTGATGGGTTTGGCTTATATCTTTTCCAGACTGATGAGGTTTTGTTGGGCTAGCATGTAGTAAACTTGCCTGACTCAACTCATGGACACCGTTAGTCGCCATCTAACTCAGTATGCTGATCATTTTGTTCCTTGCTAATAACCACTACGTTCATAAACCTTGCTCATTGTTGTGGACCTCATATCACCACTTCATATAGATGTTTGAGGTGGCAAAGTTGAGCCATGCGCATTTCCTGCCAGCAACCTGGTATGGGTTATGAAGAATCATTTATGCTTTAGATGTGTATTAAATGGGTCAAAATCCAGCCAATTCATTAGTAATTGGTTAGTTGAGGTTTATTTTTGGATATCGTTTACTGTTTGAACTATTATCTGAATTTGTACAAGTATGACAACTTCTCTATCTACTATGCTGCTGTCTCTGCCACCACATCCACCACCCCACCACCACTGCTGCCATTGCTGCCACCATCATCCAACCATGTCTCTGCCACCTCTACAGCCGGGTGCAGCTACAGTGCTAATTTAATTATTAACCGGGTAAATGGCCTGGCTAGGGTTGACTTGGATTAGAGGTTATGACTATCCACATAAATATTAAATGTGTAATAAATAGGTATATGGATGATTTACAAATAATGTCTGGGGTTTTTCCAAACTACCAAGCAAGTTGCATTTGACATTTGCACTTTTTGCTAAGACTAATATGAGTTGGTTGACCCATTTATCTGCTACTATAGGTGACCATATTTTACAGATGTACATTTATTTTCAGTCTTAAGTGATTGATTTGTTGTTTGATGTGTTGAAAGCCAGAATACGTATATCTAAAATGTTTAGTTGAAGTAAAATCCTGTGATTAAATTAAGAACTTTCATATGTTCCTTGAAAGTGGTTGAGTTGCAAAATCATGGAAATGATATTCATCTGCTGTCTTTTTGGTAGTTAATATTGCTTATCTATTCCAGGTCTGTCAAGATTTTAAGGTCTTTCTTCGTTCGGAAGAAGGGAAAACATAACTACTGGAGATGGGAAACAATAGCTGGCATTGTTACTGGTTTTTCAACTTCCTTAATCTCTATCAGCTGTATAAGAATTCTGCATCATATGAAATTTCGATTGTCTCAAACTTACATAGCACAGATGGTTATGAAAACCGTTAAAATGGTCTTCTTCAAGCGTGCTTGTTTTCTTTTTGCATACTTGTCTATTGTGAGTTGGTTACTAATCCAGTATGGAAAAAGGCTTGGTCTCCCCGAAATTTACCGGGCATATAATCACTAAGTTGGCTATTGACATCCATTTTTGCAAGTACTGATCCTTTCTGTCAGACTTAATGAGGCAGATTTCGAACTTGCGGGATGTGGCCTTACTGAGCAAGGATATGAGTTAGATGCTTGCTTGATGTATTATATATGTATCTGGTGGATTGATTAGGTTTCTGCTTTACTGTGAGTAGAAATTCATAGGCTCAAACCTCAAAAACAAAAGTTGTGTAAATCTAATTCTCTTGAGAGCTTGTGTTGCTCATTTACTTTTATGGGGAAAGTATAGAGCATCTTATGTGGGAACAACTATAATGTAATCCTTAGTGTCCTTTTTTATTCTAGGTTCAGGTATTGATTAAAGGAAAATAAGCATATTCTTACTATTTAAATTTGCTCTCTCTCTCTCTCTCTCTCTCTGTGCGCGTCCGTGCGTGCCTGCGTGTTTGTTTACTGCAATCTTAATAGAAATTTACAATCTCTTGGTTTATATAGAAATTTGTCATCCTTACAGTTAGCTCATTCTTTCCAGAATCTAAATTAAATTAACACATTTAATTAGTATCTTAATGTTCTGGATGAATTTTACATTTTTCCTGATTCTGATAGTGATAACATCCTCTCCATCTGTTCAAGAAGCCTTTCGTTTTCATCAGTCAACTCCTCATTCCTTTTCTGAAGCTCTTCTATCTGCTTGGTCTGTTCTGAATCCTTCCTGAAAATTTATTAATGAAAACGCAAATTTCCGGTTAAGCATTTCGATTTTTAACAAAAAAGAAAGAGCATATGCAATCAACACTTACTAGATCTTGCATCATATGAACTAAATCAATTCTAAAAACTGGGAATAAGCGAAAATTCAGGCTTCGAACTTTTCTGATTTTTTACAATTTAGTCCCTGAAGTTTAGATATTTGCAATCAAGAACTCAATTTGTACTTTTTCCTACAAGTTTAACAACTTGATTCCGAAATATTAAGGACTAAATTTTATAATTAATCCATTATTATTATCATTACCTATTCATGAAAGACAAATTAAGCCTGAGTGATCGCACTTCCTTCTCAAGATTTTCACACCGCTTTAAGACAGATTGCATATCTGATGGAATTGCTGGTGTCGAATTCCTTTCCTTTGCCTCTGCCATTCTGCACCACCACCAACCAAGTTCATCTTAAGACACAAAATGGTATTTCCTTTTATTACATTCAACTTCAGTTTGTTTTACTTTGGTTCCTATTGTTTCAAAATTGGCGAAAACTTTAAATTATGAAATTTCCACTAAACTTTTTTTGCCACCTAAAATTTAGTTGCATTTTAGTCCACTAAACTTTAAATTAACAAGTATCTAAATCACTGCATGGAATGGAATAAGACGGGAATAGACAAGGAATGAGAATTTCTTAGAGGAGGGTTGAAATAGACAACAAAAACTTTTTTTTTCTTTGTTCGAAAAACTAAATATGCCCTTATTTTTTGATCTTTTGATCTTTTTAGTGATTCCATTCTGTCCAACAAACATAGAAATGGGAATATATATTCTCATTTTCAATCCATTTTATTTACTATGCAATTGCTTATTCCATCCCATGATCCATATACCACATGCAGCCTTAGTTCTTATAATTTTATAATTTTCACTAACGTATATCTCAATCCTGATGCTAAAAGAGTTGGAAATTAGTCAATGTTTAACTTAATAACAAATTATAAAGAGTCTAAAACTGTGGATTTGCATTATGAGAGGATAATAGTTCAGCTTACTTTCTCGAGCGCTCCACCCTACGCTTTTTAGTCGTGTCTCCCTTGTCCACTGCACAACCTCTGTTGGTCAGATTGTATCATCTGATTTTAATAACTAACACTATGGCATCTGCACAATTGATAGTTTTTTATGCAGTACTTAAGCATACTGTATGTAAGTTTCTACACCGTAAAATCGATTTTCGATAGAATGAAAAAAACATATATGGTAGAATTGTAACCATAGAAGACGACCCTAATCAAAATGCATACATATGTCTCAAACACATATCTACTGGTTTTGAATTGAGATCACTATGGCATTGTTTTCCATTTTCACATAGAATGCCAAGGCTTAAGCTTTAACTCTTTTAGCAACTAATGTGGGAGAGTGAAACCTCGTTCCGGCGAAGATCTAAGGACAAATTGATTACCTGAACCAACTGATGTTGCCGATCCATAACGAACTAGCCCTCTCCTCTAAGACATAAAAAAATAAACAAAGAAATAAATAAAATGAAGGGACTAGAGGAATAATTAAACATTTATTCAGAATGCTTTATTCACCATCTAAGAAAGTTTGGTTACCTTTCTATCATCCTTCAAATTTTCAATTATTCGTTCTCTAATATCTGCATTTGAATTGTAAAGTAGTTAAGTTACATTGAAACTGAAATGTCAAATTCAAAAGGGTAAAATGGATATCAGTTTCTCAGATGCCTATATTTTGCATATAGTTTCTTGTTGCTCAAATTATGATATTTTCTGGATTTAATCAATGAGTTGGGCTTTATGACAAATGACAATAAGGCATTTCTTGAGCATATGAAGTGCATACCTTTGGCTTTAGAGCCATTCTCTGAACTCAAATTGTTTCCAACTTGTTTCCTTGAGCTCTCACAAATGCTTAGAGTTTGACTTGAACTAGGACCATCACATGCATCGAAACCAGATGAAACGACTGGTGCAGCAGCAGATGATTCACTTTGAGAAGGTTCTCGAGAAATTGTGCTGAACTGAATTGGATTTAGAATAGGATTTACAAAACCTTCCATTTCAAGATCTTCAACTGTTTGAAAAACTCCAGCATCCTTAATTTCACTGGAAGATATTTCTTGAAATTTCTGTGTAATGTCATTAATAATTTTCCCTTGTCCTTGATCAAAACTAGCATTCTTTGTAACTTGTTGACCACAATAAATTGCATTAGCACTATCTTCAACAGTTTCTTTCTCAATCTGGTTACCCAGCTTCTTGTGCTCTAATGTACCTTTTAGCATGCTTACAACAGAAGAAACTTTATCTACCTCTCCTATTTGTGGAGTGTTGAAAGTAGATGAAGATGAATTGGATGGAGACATGAACGCACCAAAATGGTTGGTGGTGCCATTCATAGGAAGGTCATTGAAACCATTTGGATTGGCAAACTCTTCTTTCAAATTGCTATAACCATGCCCTAAAGTGGTCTGGGTACTTTGCATTGCAGCATATCTCTTCCTGCAAAACAAGTAAAAAGGCTAAGACTATAGAATGATGATAAAACTTATTCACTTTCTTGATGTTTTCATTTAGTCTTTTGTGAAAAAATCTTTCTTGTATCAGTATCAATACAAAATTTGAATGAAATTATTTTATAGAATGATAATGAGCTTGTGTATGATAATGGTTTTACCGGAGTTCAGAGGATCGACTTCTTGTCATTGGTTGTGAACTGTGAAACCAGGCCTGAAAGTTAAGAAATTAGGTATCAAATACATACATCTGCAGATAACAAGATGCTTCTTTCTGCAGAAAACGAAATAAAACAAACCTTGGCCAGAAATAAATTACTAGCCTGCACACTCCTTTCAGCAGCATTCCTGATAACAATTGTGACCAGAAAAAGAAAGACAAATGAGATTAAGCACTCTCTTGAGAAGCTAAGATCTCGTTTGGTTAAGGGAATATTGGAATAGGAAAGAACATAATAGCTATTCCATGGAATCAAATGCCTATTCTTTTCTCTGCATAAACTTTGTCTCTTAAGTTTGAAAAGTATTTATTATATATATATGTAGAGCTTAGTTTTACAAATGGACTGCATCTAAATTTGATCCATCAGAGCTGAAGATTATTCTATACTATACCGTGAGCCAAACGAGACCTATGTAACATCAGAAAGGTGCTAGTAGACACACCTCATTGATAGCTGATTTAGGTCACCGGAGGAGCCATCAGCTTCCAGATTATTTTGTGTAAAGAGCACATCATTGCTTCTTTTCTTTTGTAGTGTAATCCCAGGTTGTTGATTAGTTAAACCAGTTAGTTCAGTAGATAACCTGCAATTATAATAATGTAATTGTAGACTGATGCAGAGATTTCGACAAAAAATGTAATTAATTAGTCCATCCACCCTTCAGATTTTACATTTTGGTTTCAAGAAATTATGTAAAAAAAGCTGCAATCAGTTAACTCTACTCACCTTCTTGATGCTTGCCGGGTTCGGTGTGCTATGGTTGATGAATTATGCCCATGATTCTGCAATATAAAAAGTATATTTTCTTATACTGAAATAACTGAACGAAGAATAGTTTATCTGTAATACCATAGTTCTGTAAAATAAAAAAGAAATAAGTAAAAAGGAAGTTGGTTGCTTGCCTCTCCATTGGTGAGCCAGCTCTTGAAGAGCTCTTCACTGTCAGTGCGAAAATTGTGATGATGAGAAGAAATATTCTTAAAACCTAACATCTCCATGGATGGCATAGGCATCCCAATTGAGCTCTCCATTAAAGACCTTAGAAATAACTCTTCACTTGTGTTTCTATACATTTCTGATGACCCTTTTCCCTCAGCCATCTCGCAATTCTATTTACAGAACAATCACAATACCATTCTTCAAACTTCACCAATTCACTTCTTAATCACAATAATTAGTAGAATAAATTAAAAACAAATCAGTACTAATAATTTTGACCAGTTAAGAGAATATTTCCTTCCTTAATTACAAGAAATTGAACCCAAAAGACAATCTAAATTTAGCACTTGGTGAAATCAACATTAGGGACAATTAATGTCTCTCAGCCATAATCAACCGATGATTGAATATAATAATATTATTATTAGCTTTCTGTTGACTGTTTTACATCACTCTTTTAATTTTAATAATATTATTATATTATTCACTGGGTAAAATTAATCAAGAGATAGACAGTATGTGCTGCTAGTCATTCAGTGCAATAGCATAAACAAGCCGAGCCGAGTCCAGTTGAGTTTTTGATGAATGAGTTGGATTCAAACTTGGAAAATAGATTTAATTTCAACTTCTTTCTAATTATAATTTTACAGTGGGAATAAAAGTTTCGGCACAAACTTACTAAACAAGTGTTAAGTTCGCTCGTTAAACTCATCCAATGAGCTTTTTATGATTTTGAGTCAAGATTTGAGCTCAGAGACTATTTAATTCATGGACCATATATGCTTTTCACTTTAGAAGGTAATTAAAACATTATTCTCTGGAGTGGTTGAAACTGTTTCTCCGTTAATCAACTCGAGTTCGAGTATTGAGTATGAAAATTGTAACGTTGGGAGAATTATCCTTCTACGGGCCGTGCAGTACTTAAATCGGACGTAGTCAGAATCGAGTGAACTTTCAGATACCGTTGGTTATATTAAAGAAAAGGAGATTGAAATTTCTAATTGAAGTAAAAAAATAATGATGTCAAATTCATGTAGCTAATTGCTTATTTATTATATATAGTGGGCAGGCGGGGCACAGATTGAAGTACCAAAGGGGTATCAATCAGCTAAGATTCCTATGTATTATGTATTTGTCTTGTTCTATTAGATATGACTTCAACGGTTGAAAAACGAGGGAAAACCAACGGCAATCATCCAAACGACTTTTCTTTTCATTTCAATAATTTATTTTAACATTTAATTGTTATTTAATCAAATAATACCTAGAATTTTAATATTTTATACTCTCTACTTGCATTTTTTAAAGCTTTTTTTTTTTTTTCTATTTCTATTTCTTCAACACAAGCTTCTTTAGAGGGAGACAGTTGACATGTCGTTTTCATGCTGATGGAATTCCTTGCGTCCTAAACAATCCATTGTTAAATTAATTAGTCTCACAGTCACGTTGGTGGATTTAGCAAATATGATCATTGGCTAATATTTATATTTTTGTAAATAAACATAAGATAAAATCATTGGTTATGTTTCAAATTTTACTTTTAAAATAAGGCCAGGTGATAAAAAAAATATTTACTTTTTATAATTTTAACCATCTTTATCGTAATTTCTAGATTTGCTCTCGTGAATTTTTTATCTTTTCAAACTTGACCGTCTTGAATATTTATTTTTTTTTATTTTCAAGAATGTTTATCCTTATAATCGATTTTAGTGCCCTACAAATAAGACTAGAATTCAAATAGGAGCATTTGAATAAGTGTATATATGAGATTTAATTACTCTTTTGGACTGGAAAATCATTTGGCATTTGAACCTTTTAGTTTATATCTCATAAAATGCAGGATTTAAAGCAGGTACAGTGCAATTTTATATATTGTGGTCATATAAGGTAAAGTTTGTTATTTTTTTATTTCTCTCATATCAAATGTCTTCCTTTCTGCAAATTAGATAATCAATAACAGCTTTTTGGATGAAAAGATCTCAAAGTTAGATGAAAGCATAATTTAAATCCTTTAAGATAATTTCTTAAATATTGACCTTTAGCTAGAGATGAATCCAAATTATGACTTTTGTGATAATGGCTAAAAAATTCTTAATTTACAGAAAACAGAAAAAACTCTTAATTTAGAAAAATTAGTTAAATTAAGTTTTTTTTCTAAAATATTCTTTATTTCATTATTAATTATGGGAACAATAGCTGACGCAAAACACAATTCCAAAAAATGCATTTCTTTCATCAATTGAGCATCATTAGAATTTTAATAACTTTATTTGATTTTATTAGAATAAGGACGTTTTATATAAAATGTGCATAAAAATGAAAAAAAAAATTTGAAGCTAAATTAAAGGCCAAATTTTAAACTTATTCATCAAAGGCCATAAATTTTCAAAATTTTTGACAAAAATAAAGGAGGAAAAACTTAAATTTTGACTCTAATTTGTTTAAACTTGAATAATTTTTTAATTCAAATTTAAAATTAAAAGCAAAATTTGGTTTCTCCAAATTGAAATGAAATTCAAAAATTAGTGTCCAAATGCAATACATTGCGGCAAAAATAAAATAAAATTTAGAGTCAAATTTTTTGAGTCTACAATCAGTAGTTTCGACTTTTAAACGTTGGTTATATATAAATGGAATCTCAATTAATAATCTAATTTAAAAACAATCTATTTACTTCTCCATTACATCTAAATCAATCACACTATATCTAAAAATGACCACTAATTTGTATTTTCTATACTTGAAAAGTGCACAATAAATAATAATAAGGCCACTACGTGGCTTATAAAAGAGTACAATCATTATAAGAATTCGGAAAAGTGCACAACTAAATATAACAATGTCACAAAATGTCTTATAGAAGTGCACAACTAATAAATTAAAAATTTATAAAGTGACTTATAAAATTTCACAACCATTAACAAACACAAAGAAACAAAATAATTGAAAAAGTACCCAAATACTAAAACATGACAACAAAATAGCTTACAGAAATACACAATTAATAATTAAAAGGCAACAAAGAGACTTACACATGTTCACAGTCACTAACATAAAGAAATAAAAAACTATTAAAAAAGTGCATAAGTACTAAAAATAAAAGGCCACTAAGTGGCTTACAAAAAAGCAAAAGATAATCAAAAAGTGTACAATTACTATTAATAAAAATCCATATTAATCTATTTTCAGAGAGGGCAAATTTTAGGGATTTGAGAGAACGGTTTCTAACAAAAATTCTAATTTGTCTATTTTTAAGATAATCAAAACACACTCGCACATTTAAAACTAATGTGGCAATTTTCAAAATTTAACTGAGTATAACGTATATTCATTCCTGACATCAATGATTTTGGCCAAATTTGCAATGATAAAAGTGGACATATATTCATCAAACATATATATAAGGGCTAACTTAGTATCTATATGGTCAAATTTATAAAAAGACCATTTTTACTATAAAATGAAATGAAAAAGTGAGTTGATAACTTATCCCTTAAAATACGCATGCATTAAATGCACAAAATATTTGTGTCTATCTTTTTTTTGATTTTTGAGTTTCAATCTTAAAAAAACACATATACTCCAATGACTTTCTAGTCTTTCTAATTTGACTTGGATTTCAAAGTTATTATTTAGAGTAACTTCCTTTATATAAAAAATATGCCAAAAAGAAAATTTTTCCTAAATTAAAAAACGGAAGGAGTAATATTTTTTTTCTTAATTTTAGATAATATGACATGATTGTTTTATACTTGAGACGATGTTAAGTTACAAAAATTAAATAAAGCACACTTAATAATTACTAATTTTTGTATAACATGCATTGTACCTTAACTTTGCTCGTTATGTACTCATTTAATTTTATTATTTATATAATATTAAAGTATAAATTTTTATTTAGATTAAATAATATAATTATTAATTTATATATAGTGGTTGTTTTATTAATATGTCTTGTATTGTAATATTTAATTGAAAAGAAATGATGGTTCGGCTTCTCTTTAAAAAAATTATAATTTTATTATGAATTAATTATATAAAATAACTAAAAATTTACATTTATCATATTGCAAAATATTTTATAATTTGGCAATACTATAACATTAATCTTGTCAAGACTTACTTTGCGTGGCCACAGTATAAAATATAGTTTTGATTTTTACTCCAATTATATTTGTCGGACGTAGTTAAGTTAAAAAAGGAAAAACTCTCTTATTTGATATTAGTCAAATATTATAATTTCCTGCTTTCATTGCTTTTGTTAAATTAGAATTATAAAAATTTTAAAATACAATAATGTTTAAATAATCTAAATAAGTTTACACCATTCTCTTCAAAAAATAAAGAGAAATAGTATATTTAAAAAATTTCATTTTAATTTCACTATAATTAACTAATAGAGTATAATAGTAAATATTTAATCATATTTTGAAAAATTCAGAACACAATAAATTAAAGGAAAAATTACTTTTGAGTCCCTGAGGTTTTTTAAAATACACGATTTCATTCTTACTGTTTGATAAAATTATTTTATAGTCCTTCACATATTTCTCTATCTCACTCTTTAGTCCTTCCATAAAAAATTCATACTTTTTTTTCGTTAATTTTGCATAAAAAGACTGAAATACCCTTATTATATCATGTAAATGGCCTACAGAAAAATTAGGAAAAATAATTAATTCGTCTCTGAGGTTTAACCAAACTAATCAAGTCATCCCTGCAGTTTGACAATATTAATTAATGGTTTCCAAGATTTATCTCCGTTAAACCACTTAGTCCTTCTGTTCATTTTCTCTAGAATTTTCCATTAAAACCATTAACAAAGACTAAAATATCCTGATATTTAAGAAGAGAAAACAATTAATTCGTCCCTGAGGTTTGATCAAACTATCTAAGTCATTCCTGCAGTTTTGCAATATTAATTAATGATCCTTGAGATTTACCTTCGTTAAACCATTTGGTCATTCTATTCATTTTTTTCTATTAACCTTATAAAAGAACTAAAATATCTTTATACTTAAGAAGAAAAAGACTAATAACCTAGGTTATTTGCTTTATAACGGAATGACAGTTAAATCTTAACATATTTATAACTGAAATTTTGCAAAAATGGTAATTTTTTTTTATTTTCTAAAATATTCTTACTAGTCATATAGTCTTATCTTCTTTTCATTAGATATAGTTTGTAATAAATATATAAATTTCTTTAGTTGTAATTTGTAATGGAATATATAAAATAAGTTGTTCTCTTGAATATTGATACCTGAAATTAAATGCCTATTATTTTTATTGAAATTAACTCGATGTATATCTTTCTTTTTTATCTTTCTGTAGGTGGCTTAAGACAGTGAAGTGATGCATTATATTGATTATTTTTTTTTGGTTGAATATCAAATAATCAATATATACCCTGACTCTTTATTTTCCCTCCACGACAAATGGAAATTCTAACATAGGTTAGTTTAGTCTTTTTCTTCTTAAGTTTTAGGGTATTTTAGTTTTTTTTTTCAAGATTTTAATGGAAAAATCTAGAGAAAGTGGACAAAATGACCAAATGGTTTGGCGAAGGTAAACCTCAGGGATCGTTAATTAATATCGCTAAACTACAGGGGTGACTTAGTTAGTTAGGTCAAACCTCAGGGACGAATTAATTATTTTTCCTTCTTATGTGTCAGTGTATTTTAGTCTTTTTCAAAGATTTAACAAAAAAATATGAAGAAAATGGACGAAAGGATCATGGATGTTGCAAAATATATAAACATTAAAGCAGCAAGTGCAAAGTTGACTCAAATGACTTATGGAATGCTTTAGATGTCATTTCATAAATAGAATAAGATGAATTAAGTTTGCCCTCGTACTCTTAATCTTAATATTGTCCTCAATGTTAATGAACAAAAGAAAAGAGTGAGAGGGAAAAGTGCATTACCAGAAAGAGAACATATCTCATACTTAGTTGCTTAGCATGTACCTGTAACAATTTTAGAAATTGCAAGATAATATAAGTGGGAAGAATATTTAAATAAAAATAATAGAGTCAATAGACATTTCAACATTCATAAAATAATTATTCCAATTTAGATCCAAATCTAATAGTTGATAAGGGACAGGGTTAGAAATAACACACTTGGACAATGGTTTTAAAACTTGTAGAGAAATGTATTTGTAGCTCTGAGTTCTTTTCATTATCTGTGGAAAACACCTTTAAAATGATCGTTTTAGACCATTTTGACTATTTTCTCTGCACTTCATTCTCCCTTTAAGGTAATCCATAAAAGACCAAATTTACATGGAATAGTTAGTTTGATTAACAAAATAAAAGATGAGAGAAAAATAAATAAATAAGCACAGAACAAATAGAATTCGATAGGGTTTTCTCCCAACAAGCGCTAATTTTAGGTCGTTAGCTTGACCTTTCATTCTTTTGGATCAATTTTGTGGCTCCATCGAGGAGTGTTTTACTCCATGTGGTATACCTTCTCTATTTAGATACAACTTCATGCGTTGGCCATTGACTTTGAAAGGTTTAAAAACTTCACTTTGACTTTTGACTTTCTCCAATCAGGTATAACTTCAAGCGTTAGCCATTGACTTCGAAAGGTTTAAAAAATTTGCTTTGAATTTTGATTGCTCCATAAGGAATTGTCTTCGTTACCCGAAGGGGTCCAAACCAACAAGAATTTAAATTTCTCGAAAAAAGCTTCAGGTAGGAGATTAAAAAGTAACACATAATCTCTTTACTTGAATCCTTTCCTCCGAATATGTTTGTCGTGCAACGTCGCAGTCCTCTCTTTGCAGATTTTGGCATTTTCATAGGATTCCATCTTTAATTCCTCGAGCTCGTCAACCTGCAATAATCTCCATTCATTTGCCTTCAAATCAACATTTAATTTTTTTATCGCCTAAAGAGCCTTGTGCTCTAACTCTATTGGTAAATGGCATGATTTTTCGAATACTAGCCTGAAGAGTGACATTCTTATCAGGGTCATATAAGATGTTCTGTAGGCGAAAGAGCATCATCTAGCTTAATTGCACAGTCTTTTTTGGCATTGTTCACTATTTTTTGCAAAATGCCCTTAATGTCCTAATTGGAAATTTTAGCTTGTCTGCTGGTTTGTAGTGATAAGAGGTTGCTACCTTGTGGGTGACTCCATATTTTTTCAGAAGTATTTTCAGGGACTGATTACAAAAATGAGCTTCCCCCATTACTGGTCAACACAAATTTCTTCAAAAATTTTACCGTCTCTCTTACATCATTGGTTGGAATAACAGTTGCCTCTACCCACTTGAAGAAATAATTGACTGCTAATAAAATATATTTGTTTGACTAAGATGATGGGAAAGGTCTCATAAAGTTTATCCCCCAGACATCAATTATTTCGACCTCCGAAATTTCCATGGAGTAGCATCTCGTCTCTTCTCAACACGTTCCCAATTCTCTAGCATTTATCATAAGAAATCAAAAAATTTCTTGTATCTTTACACAACATATTATTCCAAAATGGCCTCTATAAGGCAAAGAATGGTAGTGATATGGAACTTCTTGAATTTTTTCCTCTGGTAAGCTTTTTCTGACAATCCCGTCTCCATATTTCTTGTACAATAGCGATTCCTCCAGATAATAATTTTTCACTTCAGCCAGGAATTTCTTCCTCTGATTATAACTCATATTGGGCAAAATAAATTAATGGACAAGGGAATTAACATAATTTGCAAACCAAGGGACCTTATAGTCTCTGACAGTAATTATCTACTCCCCAAAAAATGAGTCATCAATCGGGAGACCAAAATTATCTCCTACATCATCTTCTCTTCTAACTCTCTATTGGTGATGTACCATAACATTGTATGCTCCTCTTTTATCTTAAATCTCAAAATCAAATTGTTGTAATGGTAAAAAAGGATCAATCTTGGCTTTGCCTCTTTCTTACTCATCAAGTATCTAATGGCCGCATAGGTAGTCTTCAAATTTGTAGGTAGTCTTCAAATTTGTCTAGTGCCCACACCATTGCTAAGAACTCCTTTTCAGTTGTAGAATAATTGACTTGAGCTTCATCTAGAGTCTGACTAGTATAGTAAATAGCGCAGGGCCTGTTATCCTTTCTTTGCCCTAAGACTGCTCCTATTGAGTAGTCACTCGCATCACACAGTAGTTCGAATGACAAACTCCAATTAGGGGGCTGAACAACTGGAGCCAATATCAAAGCCTCCCTTAACCTATAAAATGAACAACGTTCCTTGTCAAAATCAAGTGGGAAATCTTTTGCCAATAACTTACACATAGGCTTAGAAATTTTGGAAAAATCTTTAATTAATTGACAGTAAAATCCTCCATGTCCAAGAAAACTTCTAATTTATTTTACCAACGATGGAGATGGTATATTCTCAATGATTTCTACATTTACCTTGTCTACTTCAATCCCTCGCTCTGAGACAATATGTCCAAGGACCATACCTTGAAGCATGAAGTGACATTTCTCCCAATTTAGAACAAGGTTAACTTTATCACAGTGCTTCAAAACTTTGGAAAGATTAGACATATAAAAATCAAAAGAATTCTCATATACAGAAAAGTCATCCATAAAAACTTCCATTATTTCCTCAACAAAATAAAAAAATATGGCCATCCTGCATATTTGGAATGTTGTTGGCATATTAAAAAGTCCAAAGGCATACGTCTAAATGCAAATATGCCATAAGGGCATGTGAAAGTGGTTTTCTTTTTATCTTAAGAATGTATGCATATGTGGTAAAATTCAAAAAAACCATCTAAATAACAAAAATGTAAATGATCTGCTAATCTTTCTAAAATCTTATTGATATAAGGCAATGGAAAATGATCTTTACAAGTGGCACTATTCAATTTTCTATAGTCTACACACATTTTTCAACCTATAATGATCTTAATAGCTACTATTTCATTGTTTTCTCCTTTCACCATTGTGATTCCTCGTTTCTTAGGTGCTACATGGATAGGACTAACCAAGGTGCTATCTGAAATTGCGTATATAAATTCTACATGAACCAACATGGTTATTTCCTTCTTCATTATCTCCTTCATGTTCGGATTCAATTTTCTTTAAGGCTCAATTGAAGATTTGGCACCTTCATCAAACATAATCCTATGCGTGCAAATAGAAGGACTAATTCCCTTAAGGTCATGAATACAGTATCTTAAGACCTTTTTATTTTCCTTAAGCAAGTTCAACAATTTATTTTCTTAATCACTAGTTAAAGCAGAATTAATTATTACAGGATAAATAGAGTTATGACCAAGAAAAACGTACCTTAATCCAAAAGCTACAGGTTTAAAGTCTACCTATGGTACGTCCTCTTTTAGAGACGAGGTTGAGATTGAATGCTCTCCTTCATCATGATTGTCCTAGTCTTCAAATTTTGAGCTTTTGGGAGGGACAATAAAGGCTTTTGCTCCATTATTTCCTTGTAGCTCTACACTTTAATAACAATTATTGCGGTTCCTTTGGCATTCACAAGATAGGCCAATGGGTTAGAATGACTTTCATTTAGAGATATTTCCTTGGCTGCTTTATCTACTACCTCAATTCAAAGACATTTTGAAATACTTACTAGACGTTTCATAGTTTTAAATAAATTGAGTACTACTTCTTCATCACCAATCTTCAAAGTGAGCTTTCCTTCTTTCACATCAACGAGTGCTCTTATAGTGGCCAAAAAGGGTCAGCCAAGAATGATAGGTATATGAGCATCTTCATCTATCTCTACTACCACAAAGTCAACTGGAATGTAGAATTTGTAACACCCACCGCCGAATCCCGGAGGACCTGACGACGAGCACCACATTCGATGTCGGACCACCGTCTTATCTTACTTAATAATTCTAAATCATGTATTAGAAGTGGCTAAATTTTCATAGGGAGACAAGTAATATTTTTTTTAAGATAAAAACTTAAACCAAGGTTTAAGGAAATTCCTATAAAAAATTCGCAAGAGTTTCCCTTAGAAATCATCTTGACACAGAAAGAAAACAGAAATACTTCCAATATTAATTTCTCCAAACCCCAAAACTGCAAATCAATATAATAGGTCACGCAACACTTCTAAATATTCACATCAATCAACATAGGTTCTATCGTAACATGATATCATCCATTCAAAGATTTAATCGCCAATGATCATTCACTTTAAAATTCACAATAAGATAAAACTCTTTAATTAATCACAAATCTCATTAATTTACAAGTTCAATGTATACAACTCAATCTCTTACAATATTTTTATACATGCCATAATATGTCCTATACATGTTCTACCCAGAATAAATTTTCCTTCTCTTATGCTAAGCCTCCGGTCCTCGAGTAGCACCCATTGTCCCTAACCTGCGTGTGATAAAAATCGACTCGCTGAGTATATTACTCAGTGGTGCTAAATAAAATATTTGAACATATTTCATATAAAATGCTTAGAAATAAATCATAAAATTCCAATTATATTAAAAATACTTAAAACATAAGTTATATGAAAAGTTAACCATAAGTTAACAAAATTATAAATATATAAAATGTTCATTTAAAATACATTTCCATACTTTCAATTAAAACATAGCAATACTATTTTTTTAGCATCTCAAACATATATTTCATTATTTTCATTATATCTTTGGGGCTCAAATATACTAGGAGAAACAATAGTAGATTTGATTCTGTATCATAACATATTTGGCCTTAGGTCGCCAACCATAACATAAAAGCATTAAAGCCTACTTATGCATAATAAGTGCGTCCGCTTAAACATAAGGCATCTAGAGCCTAACATATGATCATAGCTCATATCATATCATAATGGCATTAAAGCCGAGCATGCTCATCTTACATAAATGAATCATGTCATACCACATTTCAACCAAAGTACATAAGAGCCCGTATCATATTATTTCTTCATAAATTATCGTATTTCTTATAACTCATTTCTTAACAAGACTTTCATAACTTAATTGTTTTTACGTCAAATTTTCTGAACTTACAACTTGTAAGATTCCATCAAAACCCACTTATATTCCAAACAAAAATCATATTTTCATAAGACATATGTATATAGCTTAAAATACTTAAAAACCATCATTTAGCAAAACATTTCAAAGCCTAAACATTTTTACTTCAAAATAACTTAGCTTACAACTTCAAAATATTATTCAATTTTCATAATTATACTTATCAAAACTTATACTTACAAAATATATATACTTAACATAACTTAAGAGGCTTAAAAACCAAGTAAAAGAAAACAAGCCTTGCTCCTTCAATTAAAACCAAGAACACTTATATAAGTCACTAAAACTTTTACTTATACTTATTTGATCAAAAAACCCAATTTACACAATTTAACAGTTATTATTATAAAATTTCTTAACTTATAACTTCATTGAAAATTCCTTAAGACCCATACTTAAACATTTCAAAGCTTAACCCCTTTTTTTCAAAATTCACCAACTTTAAACTTGCAAAAATTTTCACCTTTTATACCAAAGCATCTAAGCTTCCATTTCCAAAATTATACTTAGCTTCAAACTAAATTTTCTTACTTCCTTAAATCTTACAACTTTTAAAAGTTTTACCAACCTTTACTCTTATGAAAGTAAAGCTTCATATTCGAAATATACTTAAAATACAAATCAAATTCACTTATTATCACCCTTTAAATGCTTGCAAGTATATATATAAATATAAAGCACTTCTCATTCATTTTTAAGGCTTTCTTTTAGTTCTCCAAAATCATAATACTTAAGATTCAAAATGGAGATTTAAAACACCAATTAAATACTTATCAAATAACACTTAATACCATAAAAACATTACTTGAAAACATTTAATCTTAAAACTCAACTTTTACACATTCAAACTTTTTTTAAGTCTTGAAAAATTACTTAAACGTTAAAATACCAAGTAGTGGTTTAAAGCATCTTTAAATTACTTAAAAACAAACTCATTAACATTAAAAGAACACAAAAGCATGAAGTAAAAATTCATGTCCTTCCTCCTAAGGAGGTTCGGCCAAGTATAGGGGAAGGAGAAGGGGATGTCTCTCTTCCCATTCAAGCATTTCATCATGCTTAGAAAACATGGAAAATCATATAAAAGCAACCAATTAAACAATTCCCCAACAAAATCATAGAATCTTCAAAATTTACTTAAAACCTAAAAAATGGAAACTTAAAGAAAATGAAAGGGAAAGTGAAATATTATTGCACTAACCTTAAAATTAAGCTTGAATAGGCTTAGAAAGCTTTATTCCTTAGCCTTTTCCTTCACTTTAGAGGATGGTTCTCCAACCTCTTTAAAGTAGCAAAAATCAACATTAAAATCAAGAAATGACACAAGGAGAAGATGGAGCATGATTTAGTGCCTAATCTAACATATCTAAGCTATGAACTACTTAATTAAATCATTATAGTCAAAAATCACAACTTACTTGAACTT
>CANUEX010039216.1:0-21319 GCA_948099535.1 Jatropha multifida
TTTCACAACTTACCTCTTTCAATGGCAACTTGAATTCTCCAAGCTTTTAATCCCCAATTTCAACTTTAATTACTTAGTTCTTAGAGATTAATTGTTTTTCTTTGATTTAATTAGGTGGTTTTGTGTTGATTTGTGGAGTAAGAATGAAAGAAATGGAGGAGGAAGAAGAAGGTAGAAATGGCATGGGTGATGGAGAAGAGAGGAGAGAGAAGGTGTAGATGAAATGGTGACAACCCATTAAGTAGTAAAGTCAAACTTTGCTTCTCCATTTTATGCTAAATCAATGGCTAAGTTTGAGTCTTTAGGTAATCTCATCCAATGGCTCTAAATATTCCTCAAATAATTCAATTCCAAATATTACTTAACTCCACTAATTAATTAAATTAATTCCACAAAAATATTTCCTCATCTATTTCCTCAATATACCACACTAAAAATTAATATTCACAAGTTGCTGAAATTCGCCAGAAAATAATATTCATAAGTTGCCACAACTCTCTGAAAATATTCATGAAATATTCTATACCCCCCTAAATCATGCAAACATACTCCAAAAATATTTAATAAGACAATAGACACATGTAGTAATTTTTCCGGACTAAAATAATACCAAGTCCCGGACCAATGGTACTATTCACAAATCGGTAAATCACTATTGACAGTATCGAAAAATTAGTCCGTTACATATCAAGTGTTATTTCTTTATCACGGACCAGTACATGCATTCTGTCTAGCTGTTCCTAGATTCAGAATTTGTCCTGATATTGACAGACTAATTCTATTATTTAGAAGGAAAGGAATCAAAGATTTGAGACATTTATTGTCAAGTGTAGAATACTATAAATCCCCTTCGCAATTATTTTCATGTTTGCAACTAAGATATTAGGATCTAAATTCATGTATGTTCACACCTCCACCTGAATTTAAAGGATTCTGCATGTTGATTCGTCTAAAGTTAAATTTGTCCTGAACTTATAATTTAGGTCACTGGAATAATTTTATTTATTTTCGTTTATCTTTTGATGTTGCATATATTTGAAAGACTTACATTGATTTGGTTCCTTTGTTTATATTCTTATTCCAAGTGTTCCAAAGTAATGATGCAAACCTGAATGCCTATTAATCCATTGAACTTTTAGAAGTTGAAGAACACTCAGAATTTTGCTTGAACCAAATTGTTTTTTATTTTGCTTATACTAAGTAAGCAAGATGGAGAAAGGTAATAACATAATTGTAAACATATGAGAAAACAAGCCCAATCACGTTTAGTTGGACAATCAAATATGCAATTTTAGGAACTATAGAACAAATAGAGTCCAAAATTTACAAAACCCATTGATTTTTAACATAAGATCATAAAATCAGTTAATGGAAGTCCACAAAAAAATACAAAATTCAATGATTTTTAACACCAAAACACAAAATAAATGTGGCATATTCACATGCAGCTAGCAAAATATACACAACTGATAAACACCTCCCACTCCAAGCCACTGAAAACTCTAATCCCTAGTTATTCCAAACAAAATACCCATTTCAATATAACACTGCTGATCTTCAAGAAACAAATTACTCTTCATCATATTCATTCAAAAAATAAAAGTTCAAAAGATGCAAGATGGGCTAACATTTGAAAATTAATTAGAAAATTAAATTACTCACGGATTCAGTCCATATGTACACTCTACTCTCGACGTGATCCAATTAGAAACTCCCTGTTCCAAATATGGGTCGTTCCTCTTTGGTCTATCAGCTTTATCGAGGAGCCTCTTTCTCTTAGCAAATAAAGCAATGAAGGACAAATTCTTGCAGCTTCAAGTAATGAGACGGCTTGTCGAGAAGGAAGAAAGATCAGTACAAAGAATTTAGAGTTGGGGAACGACTAGGGATTGAGGAGAATGTAATAAACTCAATAGCAGTAGAAAGTTTACTCCTTGGGAGATAGAGGATGGTTGTTCTTTGCGAGAATGAGGTTTTGCGAGAATGGCGTTTGGGAGAATGAGGTTTTTGCGAGATTGATTGGGGTTTTGGGAGTGCAATCTAAATTATGCCTAATATAACTATTAGCCTATTTTTTTTATTTTAAATTCACCATTAATATTTAATCAATTGTTAATAAATATCATTCTATATTTTTTTAAGAATAAATGTCGTTTAATATTTTGTATACTATATAGAGTTTATTTTTGGAGCTGTTTATATAAAATAGCAACAAATGTCATTAGTATATCTCCTAAAAAAATAAATGTAATTAGTATATCTTATTGATTTTAGCAATTAATTATTTAAAATTAAAATGTGTATTACTTATTAAAAAATAAGCCAAAATATTTTTTAAAATTAATAGCGTTATTAATTTTTTTATTTATTAAAAATTATAAAATATTATTAGTGATATTAGTGATATTATCCAAGCAGTGAGATGAGATGACAGATATCACTTCTCCCTTAACCATAGATTTTGATTTTGAACCCTAGGTATGGAGTACCTTTAAATGCTCAGAAAGGAGTACTTTGCTTCTATTTGTGGGTGCGTGGTGCAAATTCGGAATAGTCAAGCCAATATGGATTCCGAATACTAGATGCTTAAAATAAAAATAAATTATTATATTAATTTCACATCATCGATATTTATAAATGAAATTAAAAATAATTTTTTTAAATTAAAAAAATTATTTTTAAAACAAACCAAATTTTAGAATCGTGTTGTGCCATCTAACTTCAAGTTTTATATATTCATATAGATAGATTGATAGGATTCACTAGTAAAATCATTTAAAGAAAAATAATTATGAAAATAATTATCTACATGATAGTATGAATTAGGGATCGATGAAAGTAGGAGGCATATCCGAAATATGTTAAAATTTTCATTTGCAATATACCCTTAATTATATCGAATCTACTTAAAATTCAATGATATAATAAAATAAAACTAGTAAAATATAAAAATAATTCAAATAAAAATTAAATTGATAAATATCTAAATTTTTAATTAAATCAATAAAATATAAGAGTATATATATATATATATATATAAAGTCATTTTAACATCCAAATTTTATTATTATTTTGATCTGTATTTGAAATATTATATAAAGATTTTTAAATTATGTATAATAAGTTTTAGATGGGTAGTATATAGGTACTGTAGAACTCATGTCTAACTCAAGCCAGTAATTGATAATTAATTTAACAGGCATATATCTATCTCAAAATTTAATAACCAAACATGCTTAATAAATTCATCCTTCAAATTGATAAAAAAATTATAGTATTATCAATTTTGAGTATGACATATATATATATATCTCACGTTATCAAACCTAAAATTCAATTTGTCAAACAAAAATTTATCAACTCCAATTAGTATTTTAATTAAAAAATAATGATGTAAAATAAGATACAAATACAATACATATATTAAATTGATAAAATTAAATTTCTCATGAATAAATTGCGAAAATGAAAAATATGAATAAACTATGAAAATTAAAAATCCCATATGCTAATAATTCATTAAAAAAAATAAGTAATATTAGTAAGGGATTTAGGTATCCCTGGCTAAACTTCATTGTTATTCAGTTGTTGATTCGTTATTTAATCATGTGGTATATCGCTCATTTAAATTAGTAACGAATTAATATCCCTTGCTATATTACATTCCTAATCCCTTACTAAGTTCTTGCTAATACGTGCGCCAACATTGCCTATGAAATTTAGCAAGGGATAACACATCCGTTATTACTGTCCATTGCTAATCCATTGATAAGCCCTGTCAAATAATGGTGCCAAAATTTCTGACGAAATTTCACAAGAAATAACAATTCCCTTGCTAATTTTCGTGGTTACTCCATTACTAAACCCTAGCTAATATTGGTGCCAAAAGTTTCCATGATATTTAGCAACGGATAACACTTCCGTGGCTAAAAACCCTTGCTAATCTTTGGCTAAGCCCTAGTTGATATTGACGCAAAAATTTCTCGCCCAACTTAGCAAGGGATTATATTCCCTTGCTAATTATCTATGGCTAATCCATTGCAATTCCATTGGAAAAATCCAAAAGTTGAATTAACTTTGTATCCCTTTCTAATCTGTGGCTAATCAGTGGCTGATTAGCCACAGATTTTTTCTGTTGCTAAATATCTATTACTAAAATGTGTTTCTCCTATAGTGATCGATCAAGATGGTAGTGTTTCGAAGGTGTCACTCTTAAAGTGGGCTTATTGGCTTTTCAGCTGATTCTAGGCTTAGTTTTGAAAACTGGTTTTGTGTTTTGCGGACTGGACCGGGCTTAGTTTGCCAGATGGACTGGGCTTAAAGCATGCATAGTGCTGGCTAGACCGGGCTTGATAGTTGCTAATTTGCTGGATGAACCAGGCTTAATTGACAAAGTCTGAGTTAGTGATTATATCATTGTGACGCGGCCTGAATGCAGCTCCACATTGTGTTGTCGACCAAGGAGGTCGAGTCTTCCCCCCAATATAAGCTAAGGTAGGGCACAAGGACCCATATATTAGTCTTATATAATATTGTCAAATGAAAAATTATTAATCAATTGCTATATTTGATTAATAATTGATCACCTAACTAGTAGCTTTGGCCTAAGGAAGGTCAAAGTCCTAAGGATCGACTTTTGAGAGTCGATGCAGGCTTTAAACTCAACTATGGAAGATGAGCACAGTTGGACTCTTTGGTGATAGAACCATAATAGAGAGAATGAGAGTCATTGATGCTTGAGAAGCGTTCAATAAAGCAACAAGAGGTGAGTTGCGAGAGGGGGGAGTGTGCCATTTATAGACAAAGCGGGTGGCTGCGCTAGCCTTGTCGACTTTGGCCACCCCTATAACTGCGCCGAAAACCTCTTTTTCGGCACTGGCGGGGATGCCCAACAGTAACCTGGACACCGCCGGTCGGTGCAAATGACCAGTATGCACCTCCCCTTTGGTTTTAGAGTTTTCAGGCTTCTAGGAGTCCGTTCAAGGCCCAAACGACGTCAACAACGAGGACCCATATTATAGTCTTGTATAACATTATTAAGTGACGAACTAATAATGAATCACCTAACTAGTAGCTTTAGGCTAAAGAAGGTCAAAGTGTGATTCAAAGTTGAAAGGAACGACTTTAAGCTCAACTAAGGAAGATGAGCAAAGTCAAACTTTATGGTTGTAGATACATAAAAGTGGGAATTAGAGTCATTGATGCTTGAGAAGCGCTCGATCAAGCAACAAGAAGTGTCTCAAAATGAGGGGGAGTGTGCCTTTTTTAGGCAAAGGGGGTGGCTGAGCCAGCTTGGTCGGTGTCGGCCACCTCTTTATCGGCACCAAACACATCCTGACCACCACCAAAGGAGGGTCCCGGTGGTAGCCAGATTGATGCTGACACTAGGCTGGCCAGTGCCGATCCTGGTTGATTACCAGAATTCTCCTCCCCTTTGGGTTTTGGGTTTTCAAGCTTTTAGGAGTCCATTTGAGGCCCAAACGACGTTTGATCGAGCTGATTCTTGCATCGTTGGAGCCGTAGCAGGATTTCCTAAAGCCTAGTGTTGAAATCATGGTCAATAGTTTGCCCCCTCTGAGAGATCAGAGCCGATTGAGGCCTGATCTCTCAGACTCCAATTTCAGCACCTTTAAAAGTAAATTTGGTCTGAAAACCATACCTGAAGGTCCATGATGATGTCTGGAAAATCCTATGTGAATTTTGTTTGGTTCTGAGGAAATTTTTCTAGAGCTGGTCCGGTTTGTCTAGATTTTTGGGGCTTTTCTATAGTCATTTGTCAAAACCAAGTGTGTGGCTAAATTTGGGATTTTGCTATGGACATTTTGATTGTGACTGTTTGTCGATTGGAGTTCGGATGAGTGTCCAAAAGTCAGTTCTTTTGAGCAGAGGCAAAACTCCTCCTTATAATGCCTTGACTCCAACCACCAGAGGAATTGTCCGCTTTGGATCAAGCCAGTTCCATCCCATACTAGATCAACAAGACCCGCACAGTTTTGTCCCGCATGTGAAATGGGAACTTCCTAGGAGGTCACCCATCCTAGGATTTTTGTTAAGCAAGCACGCTTAACCCTGTAGTTCTTCTAACTCTCCAACCATTCCATCAAAATGCGCCTCTGATGATTAGTTACCTCCTTTTCGATATATGATCTAATTCATTTTTGTGATCTGCATTCCACTACGCTAGCTAGCTTGCCATCCTAGAAGCTCGCCAAGAGCCCTGCTCTACCCGCCCTCTTAGGATCGCTTTGCTCGGTCGGGATGTCACACTCCTTATTTCCTATAAATAGGGGAGGTGACCTCATTTGTCACATCTCCTCATTTGTTCTCTTTCTCCCTTTACTAGAAGCTTCTAAAGATCTTTGCCTAGTATGAGTTCTAAACTACCGCTTACTCCTTACTTTGCACTTAGTGAATCTTAGAGGAGTGTGAATGGCTCTCAACATTCACCGACTCGAGAGATGGGGTAAAAACGGGGTTCGCCATCACCACTAAGACCTGAGGCCAGTTGTCAGGGGCTAGCTCTTATGGTCGTCAACTTCCTTGGCGAGGAGATGCAACGAATGAGATATGTTACTCGCATGGCATGGCTTTCGTCATGTTACCGAATGAGGTCCCTAACCATTGGCTGTCCTATCCACAAGGTCTTCAAGTAAGCTTTTTTTTAATGAGTGTCATTGTGCAGCCGCCTCCCGGTTGGTGTGAGGGACTACTTTCCTGGTGTGCCAACTTTGAAGGGTGTTGTTGAGGCCCTAACCCATGAGAGCTTTCTAGAGGACTAAGTGTAACGCTTTGATTTTCTAGAATTTATGAGCAAAAGCTTACTGGATTGCTAATTAGTACCAAATTGGGTTTTCATAAGACTTTCAATTTGGATATTTTTCATGTTTAGTGAGTCTATACGGCGATTCATGCATTGCTTGTTATTTGTGTGATTCTTCATGCACAAAATGATTTTTGGATTGCAAATTGTGAGGTTGTACTTTAGGAAGCCTTGTTATGGAATTTAATGTGATACAATTCTAAGTGCACCTAGATATTTAGAATTGAGCTTTAAAATGGGATAAAATTGAATTAAAAATATTTTTGCTCAATTGATATGATTTTTCCTATTTATTGGGCATTAAAATAATTAATTTGATATTTATTGTAAATTATTTGAATTTAATTTTCAAATATGATTTATTGATAACTAATAGTATTAAAGGATTATTTGTTAAAATATAGTTTTAATTATATATATTGTTAATCTATTATGAGTGTTTCATTAAATGGGTTTCATTAATTAGGTGGGCTTATTGACTTTAGGCCATTTTGTGTGATTAAAAAAAATAAAAAAATAAAATTTGTTAACCTAATCTAAGAAGAGTAGTCAGCACCCTCTTTCAAGAGGAGAGTGTCACCCTCTTCACACACACTCAAGAGAAAAGAGAGAAAAAGAGAAAGGGAGAGAAGGAAGACGCTCTTTTTCCGTTCATATGATCTCCAACATAGAAACCAACAATCAAACAACAAATTGAGAGTTAGTAATATCAGAGTAGTGATTTAAGGTTCAAGTGGGTTGTGATCATAGAAGGATTGCATAATTAAGACAAGGGTGAACCTTCTAAGGTTGATCTAGGCAAAGGGAATGCATGATTGTGAAGTTGAGTTACTATTATGTAATTTGAGGTTTGTACTTTGTAAACATATGTTTAGTTTGATTCCATTTATTGATGTTGATGTTCATAAACATCCTTACTTCTCTCATTTATTGATTTTGAGAATTGATGTTTTTATGTGTAAAATTGGAAATTTTGTGTAAATTGCTTGAATTGATAAATTTTGATGCTAAATGTGTCCTTGGGTAGGATTTGACCCTATTTTTAGACCCTTTATATTTTTCATCTATATTTGAGTTCTTCACAAAAGTTGTAACTCTACTTCTTAGATTTTTAAAACATCTTCTTGTGTCTAATTTGGATACCCATAGCGTGTTATGATCTAAATACCAAAACTAGTTATGTCATGGCATCAAACTTCTAGATTCACGTTGATTGCCCATTTTAGCCACTAAGATGGCTAGATTATGCCTAACTTCTCATGAAAGTTGTAGAGTTACTTGTTAGCATTCCAACGCATTTTCTTGTGTCTAATTTGGATGCTTATAACTCAAGTTACGATCTAAATACCAAAATTGGTTCGAGTAAGAAATGCTTACACGCCCAAGGCATGGAAACTTTTGGGAACACGGCCAGGCCGTGGACTCCCTTGACTCTCACAATGCAACTTTGTATATTGTACCTTCTAATGAGGCTTAAACACTCTAAATGCATACCTAATGTATCTATAATGTGATTTCCTTCAGAATCTTGTTTGAATAAGGTTAAAATCTCATAGGGATATCAAAAGAGAATACATAATATATGAACCATGGTTAGTTGATTTTGATTGGGAGTTATTGTAATACCCGCCCCCCAATCTTGGAAGACCAGATGATGAGCACCACATTCAGTGTCGGAGCACCGTCTTATCTTACTTAACAATCCTAAATCAGGCATTAGAAGTGGCTAAGATTTCATAAGGAGGCAAGTCAATAATTTTTAAAAAAAAATGAAAGTTTAAGGAAATTCTTACGAAAAATCCGCAAGAGTTTTCCTTAAAAATAAACTTGCCAAACAAATGAAAAATAGAGCACTTCCAAATATAATCCTCCATACCCCAGTACTCCAAATCAACATAATAGTTACACAGCACTTCTAAATATCCACATTAAACCATCTTAGATTCTATCATATTATATTGTCAATCATTCAAGAATTAAATACTAATAAACATACACTTTAAATTCACATAAATTTAATATTTCTTAATTAATCACATACTATATTAATTACAACTTAATGCATACAACCTCAACTTCTTACAATATTTCTATACATGCCACAAATATATCTTAATACATGTCCTACCCAAAATAAGGATTCTTCTCTGATGCTACGCCTTTGGTCTTCGAGTAGCACCCACTATTCTAATCCTGCGTGTGATAAAAATCAACTCGCTGAGTACATCACTCAGTAGTGCTAAATAATTTAATAATACAATAGTTAAGGTTGCCTAAGCAACAAGCTTAAAATATAACTTGAAATACTTAAATTGAACGTAAAAATACCGAAGGTGTACAAATCAAATTAAAATATTCAGAAAATCATAAATAAGTTCATTCTTAAAAATAAATTCATAATTTGACAAATATAAGAAAAATTCTATAAATACAAATATATTTCCATTTTCCTTTACAACAGAACAGAATTTATTCTTAGTTGAGGGCTCATACGTATACTGAGAGAAATATAATCAGATTCGATTTCAGAGATATCAGAGATAGAGATGTGGCCTGTGAAAGCACCACCAGAGATAAAGATGTGGCCTGTGAAAGCACCACCAAAGATAGAGATGTGACCTGTGAAAACGCTGCCAGAGAATAATAAGCGCGTATGCTTATTCAGAAGGCATCTAGAGCCTAGCATATGATCATAGCTTATAATATAAAAGAGAGGCATTAAATCCGAACATGCTCATCTTATAGAGTAAACCTCATCTTACCATATTTCCACCATGCATACTTGGGCCCAAAACAAATCCATTTCTTTGTGAAATATCTTTATTCATATGCAAGATTCCTTAGCAAAACATTTCATAACTTAATACTCATTATTTCAAAATTTCATAACTTACAACTTGTAAGCATTTCCTTAAAACCCATAACTTGTAAGAATTTCCTTAAAACCCATACTTATGAAATTCAAAGTTTATATATTTAAAGTGTATACTTAAATGACATAAAAGAAACTAAAACCAAGCTTTAAAAGAAAAGAAATCATGTCTTACCAACTAGAAGGAGGTTCGACCTCTTTTTGAAAACAAAGGAGGAATGATTTCCTCCATCAAAAGTCTTAATTATTAAATCAAAATCACTACTCAAAACCATTAAAATAACTACTTAGAACAATTAACCATAAAACTCATTTTTACACATTCAAAACCTTCTTTAAGTCTTGAAAAATTCTTAAACATTAGAATTCAAAGTAGAGGTTTAAATCACTTTTAATTTTCTTGTCAACTAACTCATTAAAGTCCAAATCAAACATAAAAATCAAAGAAAACTCAAGGCCCTTCACCAAGCTAGGTTCGGCCCCTCTTACTAATGAAAGGGGAAAATATTTTCTTTCCAAAATAACCCCATTTACTTACAGAGAAACCATTCACAAACACATTAACATAAAAAGAAAACAAAAGCATGAAGCAAAAACTCATGCCCTTCCTCCAAAGGAGGTTCGGCCATTCATGGTTGAAAGGGAAAGAAGTGTTCCTCTTCCCATTCAAGCACTCCATCATGCGTAGAATTCATGTCAAATCATATAAAAGCAACCAAATAGCCAATTCCCCAACAAAATCACAAAAACTTCAAAATTCATTCAAAAACCTAAAAATTGGAAACTTAAAGAAATGAAAGGAGAAGGAAGATATTATTGCACTAACCTTGAAAAAAAGCTTTAATAAGCTTAGAAAGCTCTACTCCTTAGCTTTTTCCTTTCCTTTAGAGGATGGTTCACCCACCTCTTGAAAGTAGCAAAAATCATGAATTAAAATCAAGAAAATAACAAAGAAAGAGATGGAGCATGATTTAATGCATCGACTACATGTCTAAGCTATGAATTTCACTTATTAATTTACATACTCCAAAGTTCACAACTTACTTGATTAGCAGCTTTTCTCCAATTCCTTTGCTAGGATCACCAAATACTACTTCCTTAGCTTAGGTCTTTAAGTTTAATTACTAATTCAAGGTTTAAATTAGGTGATTTGGTGAAGTTTAGAGGTAGAGAAATTGAAAGAAAATGGAGGAGAAGAAGAAGAGAAGTTAACATTGGGAATGGGAGGAAGAAGAAAGAATAGTATTTTTGATAAGTGTTGATTTTAAGTAGCAAAGTCAAACTTGGCTACTTAATTTTATGTCAAATGAATGGCTAGGATTAAGTCTCTAGTATTCTCATCCAAGGGCTCTAAATATTCAGCAAATAATTCTCCTCTAATTATTATTTAACTCCATCAATTTATTAAATTAACTCCATAAAAATAATTCCTTAATTTTCCTTAATATACTGCACTAGAAAACACTAATCATTAAATACTTAAATTCTCCAAAAATATTCACGAGACACTTTCTACCCACCTAAATCATGCAAACATGCTCCAAAAATATTATATAAAATACTAGACATGCATAGTAATTTTTTCGGACCAAATAATACCAAGTCCCGGACCGATGGTACTATCCAAAGGCTGGTAAATCACTATTACCGATACTGAAAAAAAACACTAAAAATGGACTGTTACAATTCTCCCCCCCACCCCCCTTAAAAGAAATTCGTCCTCGAATTTCACCTGATATAAATAGCTGAGGGTGCTATTGTCTCATCTGTTCTTCTTTTTCCCACATAGCTTCCTCTATTTTATCATTCCTCCAAAGGACCTTTATTAGAGGTATTCTCTTATTCCTTAATTCTTTAAGGTCTCTAGCAAGTATCCTTATGGGCTCTTCGTGATATGTCAGATCTGGCTCGATGGTGATAGACTCAGCTGAAATAACATGTGAAGGGTCTGATATGTATCTCCGTAGCATGGATACATGAAAGACATTATGTATCTGATCCAGGTCTAGCGATAAAGCTAGTCTGTAAGCTAATGGACCCACACGCTCTAAGATCTCGTATGGACCTATAAACCTAGGACTAAGCTTACCCTTCTTACCAAATCTCAGAACTCTCTTCCATGGAGAAACTTTCAAGAACACTCTGTCACCCACTAAATACTCGATATCTTTCCTCTTAAGATCAACATACGACTTCTGACAATCTAAAGCCGCTTTCAACCTTTTCCTGATGACTCTAACCCTATCCTCTGTATCTTGGATGAAATCGAGACCCACTATTTTACCCTCACTGAGCTCCATCCAACATAGAGGTGTCCTACACCTCCTACCATACAAAGCCTCGAATGGAACCATCTGAATACTTGACTAATAACTGTTATTGTAGGCAAACTCAACAAGCCGAATATACTTCTCCTAACTGCCCTCAAACTCTATCACACAAGCCCTCAACATGTCCTCAAGAATCTAAATCACCCACTCTAACTGACCATCTATCTATGGATGGAAGGCTGTATTAAAGTGCAATCTAGTACCCAGAGCCTCGTCTAGTTTCTTCCAAAATCTCAAAGTAAATCTCGGGTTTCTATCAAAGATAATGGAAGAAGGAACTCCATGAAGTCTCACCACCTCATCAATGTAGAGTTCTGCATACTGCACCATAGTGTAGTTGGTCCTAATAGGAAGAAAATGCCGCTGATTTAGTCAATTTATCGACTATGACCTAAATAGCATCTTTCTTCCGAGGTGTAGTAGGCAAACCAATCACAAAGTCCATGGTAATCCTATCCCATTTCCACTCTAGAATAGAGATAGGGTGTAGCAGACCCGATGGGACCTAATGCTTTGCCTTAACCTGCTAACAAGTCAAGCATCTTGATACAAAATCTGCGATGTCCCTCTTCATAGCTGGCCACCAATACTGTACCCTTAAATCCTGATATATCTTATTACTGCCTGGATGCATAGAATATGGACTACTATGGGCCTCCTCTAAGATACTCCTCCTCAAATTCGAGAGCTAAGGCACACAAATCCGATTCCCAAGTATAAGCAATCATCCTAATCTCAAATCTCTTCTTCTTACCCTCTCTGACTAAGCCTTTCCATAAGGCAATGGTCTCGTCACCCTGCTATGCATCTCTAATCTATTGAAGTAGGCTAGGTCTCACCCTAAGCTTTGCTATAAGGGCACCATCTCTAGCCACTAATAACTGAACATTCATCGCATGAAGGGCAGCTAAGGACTTCTTGCTGAGTGCATCTGCAACTACATTAGCTTTTACCCAGATGGTAATCTATGGTGAAATCATAATCCTTAAGTAGCTCTAACCATCTACGCTACCTCAGGTTAAGCTCTCTCTGCATAAGCACCATACAGGTAATGTCTCTAAATCTTCAAATCAAACACGATAGTTGCTAACTCCAAATCACGGGTAGGGTAGTTTTTTTCATGTGGCTTAAGCTATCATGAAGCATAAGAAACTACCTTGCCCTTCTGCATAAGTACACAACCCAGATCACTATGTGATGCATCACTATAAACATCATATGGTCTACCCGGAGCTAGCTGTGTCAAAACTGGAGCCTTAGTAAGCATAGCCTTAAGCCTCTCAAAACTACTCTGGCATTTGTTAGTCCACTCAAATCAAACATCCTTATGAAGAATTTTAGTCAAAGGGGATGCAATAAGAGAAAACCCCTTGACAATCCTCCTGTAATATCCAGCCAAACTTAAGAAACTACGGACCTCTGTGACATTATTAGGTGGCTTCCAATCAAGCATTGCCTCAATCTTCTTTAGATCTACCCAAATACCCTCTGTAGAGACAACATGCCCTAAGAAAACAATCTCAGTCAACCAAAACTCACACTTATTGAACTTAGCATACAACTGCCGGTCTCTCGAAGTCTGCAGAACTGTCCATAGGTGATGATCATGATCCTCTCTAGTTAGATATTACACCAAGATATCATCAATGATGACCACCACAAACTGATCCAAGCAAGGATGGAAGATCTGGTTCATCAATCCATAAACACTGCTGGATCATTAGTCAACCCAAATGGCATCAGCAAAAACTCATAGTGGCCATATCAAGTCCTAAAAGCAGTCTTAGGCACATCCAATTCTCTAACAACCAATTGATGATACCTTGATCTCAAATCAATCTTCGAGAACACTGTGGCTCCTCTCAACTGATCAAATAAATCATCTATCTGAGGCAATGGATAACGATTCTTCACTGTCACCTTATTAAGCTATCTGTAGTCAATGAATAATCTTAAAGTGCCATCTTTTTTCTTCACAAACAATACTGGAGCGCCCCAAGGGGTTACACTAGGTCGAATAAAACCCTTGTTGAGCAACTCCTGTATTTGGATCTTCAACTCTCTCAACTCAATAGGAGCCATCCAATAGGGAGCTATAGATATAGGTGCAATACCCAGCATAACCTCAATACTAAACTCAACCTCTCTCGCAGGAGGTAAACTAGGCAACTCCTCGAGAAACACATCCAGAAAGTCACATACAATCTGAATCTCATGGACACTGGGAGATCTCTACTCAAGCTCAAGTACACAAGCTGTAAATGCCTCGCAGCCATGCTGTATCATCCTCCTAGCAGTACTGGTTGAAATAACATTAGAGAGGTAATTTAATTGCTCACCCACAAGTACAATCTCCTCACCATATGAAGTCTAGAGTGTGATCCTCTTACATCTACAATCAACAATCACCCCATGTCGAGACAACCAATCCATATCCAAAATCACATCGTATTCTCGAAAAGGCAACTCTATCAAATCTCTTAGGAATACATACCCATGAATGACTAAAGGGCAATTTCTAAACACACGATCAACTACAACACTCTAACCCAAGGGACTAGTGACCTCAATGTTGTGCTCTAGTGTGTCAGCATGCATATTACCCAGTCTACCCACATGTATGCATATATATGAATGCGTGGAGCCCAGATCAATCAAAGTAAGTACAAAAGTGTCAAAGGTAAAGAAAGTACCTGCAATGACATCGAGAGTATCCTGCTCCTCCCGAGTCCTGATAGCATAGGCCCTTATCGGTGCCCTAACCTCTAGTCTATCCACTGTCTCAAAAACTAGCCTCTAACTCTGAGGACCATGAGCATCACCACAGCCTCTACCTCTGCCTCTTTGAACATAAGGAGATAGCCTCCTAACCTGGCGAACCAAACTAGTCATTGCCAATGGGCAATCCCTAATCATGTGCTCAGTCGATCCATATCTAAAACATGCACCCATGGCTCTACTGCACACCCTAGAATGTCTCCTGCCACACTAGGTGCGAACCAAAATATCTGACCATGTGACACCTCTGCCACTAGTGACAGTTGTAGCTTGAGGAGCTAATCTCGCATATGTACCCTGGCCAAATCTCTGACCTGGTCTGAACCCCATCTGTGGTGCTCCTCTAAACCTCTTGCTACTAGACTGGACCCTAGAAGTCTGTCCAGATGTAGCACTCTCAAATCCCTTATATTGGCTGCCCTACTGGGTCCTCTGACCTTTAGCCTGTCTCTCCATCTGGATCACCTCAAGCTTTAAAGCAACCTTCACCAAGGAAGCTAATGTAGTGTGAGGCTAGGATGTCAAATGCAACCTATACTCATCCAGCAATCCCTTTCAGAACCATTTACATCTATCTACCTCATAAGTGATCAACTTAGAAGCATACCTACTCAATCGTAGGAACTCCCGCTTATACTCAGAAATAGTCATTCGACCCTGCTTAAGCTCGAGGAACTCTGCTACCCCCTGATAAGTAGAGAGCTCCCCCACATATTTCTCCTAAAACTTAGATAAAAAAAAATCCCATGTCACATCCTCAGCTCTAGTTGCCTTAACTTTTGACTCCCACCATAAATAAGCCTCTTCCTTCAGCAAGGAAGTAGCATAAATCAATCTATCTCGAGGAGCACATCAGAGAGAAGTTCCCAAAACAGACTAATATTGCATGTATTTAACTTAAATCACTTATGTAACTACTCCAACCAAATAAACTCTCACACCTAATCATAAACCCTAAAATCGCCTAAACTTATACTCTGATACCACTAAATGTAACACCTGCCGCCCGATCTCGGAAGACTCAACGTCGAGCACCACATTCAGTGCTGGAATACCATCTTATCTTACTTAATAGTCCTAAATAATGTATTACGAGTGGCTAAGTTTTCATAAGGAGGCAAGTAATATATGTTTACAAATAAAAATTTAAGGAAATTCTTACGGAGAATTCTTAAGAGTTTCCCTTAAAAATGGAACTTGCCAAACAAATGAAAAAAAAAGCACTTCCAAATATAATCATCCAAACTCTAATACTCCAAATCAACATAATAGTTATGCAGCACTTCTAAATATCCACAAAAAACCATCTTAGGTTCTATCATATTATAATGTCAATCATTCAAGAATTAACTACTAATAAACATACACTTTAAATTCACATAAAATTAATATTTTTCAATTAATCACGTATTTCATTAATTTACAAGCTTAATATATACAAATTCAATATCTTATATTATTTACATACATGTCATAGATACATCCTAGTACATATCCTACCCAAAATAAATTTTCCTTCTCTGATGCTATGCCTCCAGTCTTCATATAGCATCCACCACTCTTAACCTGCGCGTGATAAAAGTCAAAGCCTTGAATATAAAACTCAATGGTGCTAAATAACTTAATATTACCATAAATGAGGTTGCCCAAGCAACAAACTTAAAATATAAATTCAAATACTTAAATCAAGCATAAAAATACCAAAGGATACAAATCAAATTAAAGTGTTCCAAAAATCATAAATAAGAACATTCTTTAAGATAAATCCATAGTATGTCAAATAAAAGAAAAATCCTACAAATACAAAGATTTTCATTTTCCTTAATAACAAAATAGAATGTATTCTTAGTTGAGGGCTCATACATATACTGAGAGAAATATAATCAGATTCGATTTCAGAGATATCAGAAACAGAGATGTGGCCTGTGAAAGCGCCATAGAGATAATAAGTGCGTTTGCTTATTCAGAAGGCATCCAGAGCCTAGCATATGATCATAACATATAATATAACAGAGAGGCATTAAAGCCGAGCATGCTCATTTACCAGAATAAACCTCATCTTACCATATTTCAACCATGCATACTTGAGCTCAAAATAAATCCATTTCTTTACAAATAATCTTATTTCTTATACATGATTCATTAGCAAAACCTTTCACCATTTAATAGTTATTATTATAAAATTTCTTAACTTACAACTTGTAAAAATTCATCAAAATCCTCTTATGTTCCAAACAAAATCATACTTTCATAATACATATATATACATAGCAATAAATACTTAAAAACCAACATTAAAGATGGAAAATTCATGCCTTACCAATCTAGGGTGGTTCAGCCTCTTTAGGTCAAAAAAGGGAAAGAAGTTTCCCTTCCTCCAAATACTATATTTCAACCTAAAATTTCTTAATTAAAGCATTAAAACCTTTACTTGAAAACATTTAATCTTAAAACTCATTCTTTGCACATTCAAAACCTTCTTTAAATATTGAAAAATTCTTAAACATTAATATACAAGAAAGAGGTTTAAACCATCATTAATTTACTTATCAACTAACTCATTAGAGCCAAAATCAAAGAAAACTTAGGGCCCTTCACCAAGCTAGGTTCGGCCTCTCTTATTAATGAAGGGGGAAAAGACTTTCTTTTCAAATTAACCACATTAACTTAAAGAGAAGCCATTCAAGAATACATTGACATCAAAAGAACACAAAAGCATGAAACAAAACTCAAGGTCCTTCCTCCTAAGGGGGTTCGGCCATTCATGGATGAAGGGGAAGGAGGTGGTTCCCTTCCCTTTCAAGCATTCTATCATGCTTAAAAATCATGCCAAATGACATAAAAGCAACCAAATAACAATTTTCCCAACAAAATCACAAAAGCTTCAAAATTCATTCAAAAACCTAAAAATTCCAAACTTAAAGAAATGAAAGGAGAAGGAAAGAATATAGGCTCTAACTTTCAAACCTAGTCGCATAAAGGGCTAACCTGAAAAAATGAACCAAGAAAGGACCATAGCTAGGGGTTCCGACTAGTCTCAGCGTTTTCCAATTTCTTCCATGACGAATCGACCAATGGGATCGCCGGACAGATCGCCACCATAGCTGATCTGTCCCACGGCACCCGAAAGGGGCTCACAGGCTGGCAACTCCACTGACCTTAAACATTTTTTAAACTAAAAATGTAATAAGAGGACTACCGAGTAGGTTTTGGATCTCCAATTTGAGTTCAAAATGAAAATCACCTTGCACACATACAGATGCATCATTTGAGATCTTTTCCCATCATTAGAATTAAGCAAATCGAGTTGCTATTATCAATTTAGGGAAATCTTCCTTAGAGCTATCCCGAGTCAAGAAAGTTGCTCACTCATCTAGTGCACCTCCATTCCTTACAGTAGGGTAACGGGTTTGGCGTACCAATCATTCCATTTCATATGACATGGTCAAATGATGAGGTATATACCAACTATAGCGGATGGGACCCTCAAACCAATCCACCAAAATCATGTAATGCCCCTAGATCCAATCTCTAAGATTATATGCACCCTACATCATGAAACCATTTTGGCATAACATTCATGTATTCACACATTACATGTTATGGACCAAGAGACTAAACAAACAACGACCAATCCAATGGTATCCCAAACACCAATCCAGTGGTAACCTGAACACCAATCCAATGGTATCCTAAACACCAATCTAGTGGTAAACCTAAACAACAATCCAGTGGTCACCTAAACACCAACTAGTGGTATCCCAAACACCAATCCAGTGGTATCCTAAACACCAATCGTCGTAAACCTAAACATTAATCCCTACCAGAGGAAATATATCCAACGTATTATAAAAGCCTCAAAACAGATCTGAGCACCTCAAATACTTAAAAGCCTCAAAATAGACCTGAGCACCCTAAACTACCAAAAGCCTCAAAGTAGACCTGAGCACCTCAAATTCCTCAAAGCCTCAAAACAGATCTGAGCACCTTCACTTTCCAAATCAAGGACAATGCCAGAGTCATGCCATCAAATCTTATCTCGTACATTGCTCCCTCCTATCCAAAACCCTCAAATCTAGCTTGAGCACCATAAATACCGAAGCCTCAAATTTGACCTGAGCACCACAAATTACCTAAAAGCCTTAGATTAGACCTAAGCACTTCCATTCCCCATACCAAGGGCAATGCTTGAGTCATGCCATCAAATCTTGGCCCGTGCATTGCTTCCTCCTATCCAAAAGCCTCAAAACCTGACCTAAGCACCTCAGATCCACAAAGCCCCAAACTAGACCTAAGCACCTCAAATTCCTCAAAGCCTCAAAACAAACCTGAGCACCTCAAATTCCTCAAAGCCTCAAATCAGACCTGAGCACCTTAGAGAACCAAAGCCTCAAACCAGACTTGAGCACCCCAAACTGTAACACACCAAAATTTTGAATCTTAAAATATTATTATTTGATCGAGTCATGAATGGTATCACCCGAGAGAGAAATAATATTTCATTTAGACCCGATAATAATGTTGAGCATAATTAATATTTCTGAGTTAATTAAATTTTATGTGATTAGTCTTAATTAAATAAAGTTAAGATATAAATTTTTCAAGATAAAGTAAGTAATAAATCACTGGTGAATATTGATTTACCGGTCTATGAATAGTACTATCGATCCGGGACTTAGTATTATTTCAGTCTGAAAAAATTACTATTTGTCTCTAATATTTTATTTAATATTTTTGGAGCATATTTGCATGATTTAGGTGGGTAGAAAGTATTTCATGAATATTTTTGGAGAATTTAAGTATTTAATGAATAGTATTTTCTAGTGTAGTATGAACATTAAGAGAATAGTTTCTTTAATTAGCAAATTGATGATTGTACCAATAACTTGAATAAGTAAGAATGAATACGGTTATGTTAGTGTGTGATACTAAGAAGAGAACCAATCATGAGAAGTTCAAAGGAGTATGACTTAATATAATTTAGATGAGATTTGAAAAGATGGTCGCTATTTGGTGATTCTTAAAAAAAATCACAATTTCTAAGAATAGGTCGAAATGGAAGTAACAAGTATCAAGTTATATATTTCTATATTTAGGACTATATCAACTAAGTATTGGTAAAAATAAAGGTTTGAGGTGATCTTATTAAAGTATGTAATTAATCATATTAACATGGAAGGAGTTAGTGTAGTATTTAAAAGAGTCATTGACTAGACACAAAAGATTTATGAAATTGTAAGGAATTACTATAATTTGGGGAGTAAGATATGACTTGATGAATTTTACTTGGTGTTATTTATTAAGTCTTCTAGAATAAATAAGAAAGTGGATATAATGTACATATGTAGCATTTGCATGACATTGTTATTACACATACTCATCTTGTATTTAATAAGATTTGGATTTATTAATTGTTGTTTGTAACACCCTTTTTAGCTAATGTTTGCAAAAGTGAATGTATGTATGTATGTATAAGTTGTTAAGTGATTCGTGGGCAAGACTTAGATAAAAAAAAAATTAAGATCTTCATAGCTTAGGTGAATAATGAGATTATAGTATAATTATTGAATTTGGAGAGACTTGATTGTTATCTATATGATTATGCTTTTGTATGGATACTTGGTTTTGAAGAACTCTATATAGATCATAAGAATATAAGGTATTAATCCTTTCAAGTGGAATGAAATTGAGATAAAGGAACTATGAGATTTTTAATATTTGATTCAATTCAATTTTGAGGAAGAAATTTTCTTAAGAGGGGTAGAGTTGTAACACCCCAAAATTTCGGATCTTAAAATGGTATTATTTGGTTGGGTCATGAATGGTATCACCCGAGAGAGAAATAATATTTTATTTGGACTCGATAATAATGTTGAGTATAATTAATATTTCTGGAGTTAATTAGATTTTATGTGATTAGCCTTAATTAAATAAAGTTAAGATATAAATTTTTCAAGACAAAGTAAGTAATAAATCATTGGTGAATAGTAATTTATCGGTTTGTGAATAGTACCATTGGTCCGGGACTTTGTATTATTTCGGTCCAGAAAAATTACTATTTGTCTTTAATATTTTATTTAATATTTTTTTAACATGTTTGCATGATTTAGGTGAGTAAAAAAAATTTCACGAATATTTTTGAAGAATGTAAGTATTTTATGAATAGTGTTTTCTGCTGTAATATATTAAGGAAAATTAAGGGATTATTTTTATGGAGTTAATTTAATAAATTGATGGAGTTAAATAATGATTGGAGGAGATTTATTTGGTGAATATTTCGAGCCATTGGATGAGAATACTAAAGACTTAATCCTAGCCATCCCTTTGACATAAATGAGGTAGCAAAGATGGACTTGAACTCTTCAAGTCAACTACCATTATTTTATTTCCTTTTTCTCTTCTTCTTCTCCAACTCGACGCCACTTTCTCTTCCTCTCTTTCTCCACCATTTTCTCTCATTTCCTAACTCTCCAAACTACATTAAACCACCTAATTAAACTAAGAATCTATATATATATA